>JADGIL010002522.1:0-16505 GCA_020352625.1 Cactoblastis cactorum
GTAAAATATGAAATAAGCTTTGTTCATTCAAAGGTAAAAGCTATTTGATTAAATTTGATCACCTACTATTGTAATATCAGAATTTGAATTTAGTTTGTTTTGCTGATAAGAGGTTTTAACAAACCATGAAAATCAAATAATAAAACTGCTATGATTCACTTGTTTTATTACTTAAAACTCTTTTGAAGAATATTTCACTGTGTTTACTATTTTTAGGTAAATAAAGTTCCAGACCTATGAATTTTTTAGTCATTTATTAAGACTTTTTTATGACAAGATTTCTACAGAGAAAGCCTTCCACAATAAAATTATTGAAAAAAAATTATTGTTGTGGAACAAACAAGCAATTCCAAATCAAATTATAAAATTTTATGATGTTTTGAGGCAAAGGTACAGTTATGTATGTCTCAGAATAAGTTCATTAAAATTAAAGTTCCTTTATATCAAACTTTTAAATCTGACTAAGCATGGGGAAAAGACAATCATATGTATGTACTTTTCTACTAAAATTTCAGAACATGCATTGTGAAAATATTATTAAAAAATCATTTATTTTTTCCTATCATACAATAAGGTTTATTAATTCTATCATTCTAATTTAGATAAAATGTTTAAATATGTAAAGAAACATGTATGTTTCNNGGTATCCATGGTATCTCTATAAATAATGTGACAATGTCTTTTTTATGTCATATGGGAATATTAAATATTGTTAAAAAGGTATTGTAGATATATAGAAATAGACTTTAAACATTGTTTCTTTGATTTTCAGAACAACACATTGTTTATTTATCACGGTCTACAATCTCAAAGAAACAAATAAAATAATCTTATATTAAATAAAGTATAAATAATTAATTTATTAGTAAAAGAAAAGGAAAACAGAAAGGAAATGCTTCAATTAACTGCTGGGACAAGTGAAAGTGACTACAGCAAGCATCCATTTATTGCATGTGAAATCCCATAGTGAACTTACTTTCATAAATTGTATATGGTATACTATATTTATATATATGCTATTTTATATATCATAATAATTTAATATATATATTAAATAGATGCTTATTAAAAACAAATCCTATTAGCTCCACTTATCGGATATTTAAGACTATATTACTTTGATGGTCCTTCTCTAAAATTGCCTTATTTTATAGACTAACTGACAAAGGATTACTATAGATGATTGTAGCATTTTTAATGTAGCATTTTCTCAATTTACGAGAGGTAAAATAGTTGTAAAGAGGGATTCAAATTTCTACGAAGTTAAGTAGCACAGGGCAGTATCAAAATTTTCTACATCTAAAAGCCAAAGAACTAGTCTTCTTTCTAGGAAGGTAACAAGCAACATTTTATGCTCTAACAGTGCCTATATGTGAAAACTATTCAGCAGTATTTGAATATTATTCACATTCAAAAAATCCTTAATTTAAATATTGATAATTACTTCATGTTTCCAAAATATTACACATTTAACATACCCCTTTTATAGTTTCCAATTTATGTTTTTGATCTGGATCCGCATTAGGTCCCATAGCAACTGCCACATATTTGTCTGAAACTTCAGTCTTTGGCCCTGACGGGGAGAAATTTTTAGAACCAGCATTATTTGCTGCAACTGGTTCTTCGATCGCATCCACCGGGATCTTTTGTGGACCTTTCGAAGATGAAACTGATGGGGCAATATCAAATTGAGGTCTCTCTAACACCTTCATCCCCATATCTTCTTCAATTTTCGCTCTGAGGCGGTTTCGATCACCGATAACGTGAGGATCTTCTCCTCCTCCATGCCTTATAATATCTTGATCCCCTTCGTCATTTTGAGCTAAAGGAGGGGGCATGAGGAGTTCAGGTCCAGCTTTCTGAATATGTTTGTACACTTTATACACACTGTCATTTACACTATTGGAACTTTTGAACTCTGGTAAATAGAATAGTGCCCCCAACCACACGATTCCGAATGTCAGAAGTACAGAAACAATCAAATATTTTTCTCGGAGGCGGAACGAGCGCCGAGATATGGACGGGACTGGGACACCATTTACGAAACGTTGGTAGCTTGGCAAAATCCCCGTCATGTTTACGTAAACACAGATCTTACAGCTAAAAATCTAAAATAATATAGTTAGTTTACAATGGAAACAGCCCGTCACTTGAAGTCGCCATTAAAGAACTGCCAACTTGACTGAAGCATTTACCGGGATACCATTATACAAATAATTCTTCCAGATGGTAGAGTAGAGAGATATAAGTAAAATCTCAGTTCAGATAATTAATAATAATTCTGATTACTTTATTAATAATTTGTCATAAAAAAAAGATTTGTTTCTATAGTGGTATGCTTTAATCATATGTAAAAAAAATATTTAGTAACTGCTTACAATATTTTTTTTTTTATGTCAGAGGGAGGCAAAAGAGCAGGTGGGTCACGAGATATTAAGTGATCACCGCCGCCGCACACCTGCAACACCCGCGGGGTTACTGAAGCGTTGCCGGCCTGTAAAAAACCTCCGCCTTCCCAAAATGGGGAGGGCGGAGAAGTTGGGCTCCCGGCGAACAATACAACATATACATATAAAAACAACATTAAGAAATTAATATAGGAGTGTAGCCACGGCGTGTGGGGTGCAGCAATGTAAGAATTCCGTGTGTCACAAAATCACAATTACAAATCAACCTACGGTCGGCTTGATGTAATGTAGAAGATTTAGATAATTTTATATGGCAACACTTTTTATTCATTCGCCCTCTGTAATACATTACTTGTACTATTTACTATCTAAAAGTAATGAAGAGCAGTTAGTGAATGTTTTTCGAATAATACAACAAAAACATACAAGATGGTGTTAAGCTAGATTTTAGTCCTCGGAACAATATAATTGTTCGAGATTTAGTCAACAGATGGCGTGTCGTTAGTGATAGATAACTGATTAACAGAAATAAGATTAACTGGCGCTTTATCTGTCTAGTTAGCGCTTTAGCATCTATGTAAGTACTTTTTTATATTTTAAGTATTATATTGTTTCAATATATAATCCTTCTCTAGATGCGGGTTGGTACTGTCAATAGCTTTCTAAATTCATTACTACTGGCTATTACCTATCTGCGGAGAATTACCTATATAAGTTATATTTACTAGGAACATTTTATATTTAAAATTGTAACATTATTCCCATTTTCAGATCTTCAGTTCAGGTTTCTGCAATCCAAATTTAGTCCAATAAAATCGGTTCAATGGTAATGGCATTCGCGAAAGCGTGACAGACGCTAATTTTTTTTTCACGCCCTTATGTGCGTCATTTGCGTGACGTGTTTAGGGCAGCTTGCACTACAGGCAATATTATATACCTTCTATGAATATACTGTTATTAATTCAAGCTTGGCCTTGTCAGAGTCAAATTGATTGATGAAATTAATTGGTACTTGTTTACCTAATACTACCTATATAAAATAACATATGTATAATAAACAAAATAAGGGAAAGGAATTGATTCTGAATTGGATAAAAATAAGATTTTATAAAAATATTCAAGTTTATTTCCATAAAATGTTTATAAAAATTAATGATCGAATAGACTCCATAAAAAGTTACATAGGTACTTATAATTTATCAATCTACAATTATCAATTGACATTGGACATAATACATTTATCATTGAAAATGAAATTCTAAATTATTTTATTGTATAAAATACATACAAAAAAAATTTCTGAGATCAATTTGCGTCAATTCTTTATAACATAAATATCAATTTACAAATATTTAACAGTTATAATACTTAATTCTATCTTTGTACAAACGGTGTAGTGTTGGCTACATTTTTGAACCGTGACATATAGAAGTCACAATCGGGACAATATAAGGCTGGTGGATTGAGGGTCTTTTTCCTGCAGAGATTACACAATGTTTTCTGGCCAGTTGAAAGCTGGTTGTCTGTGTTGTAGTATGAGTCGCTCACGTGTGAGGGGATCGGGGATTCCGTGCCGCCTTTGGTGCCCGGTTCGAACGATACGCTCTTCTTTTGCTGTATCTGTTTCGGAGGTTGCAGATGTTCATACGGATTGTACCCGCTTTGACCGTATTGATACTGTGCCTCGTTGCGAGCGTGTGCCGCGTTGTCCATGGGCTGATTGTAGTTTGGCCGCTGTTGATAAGAATTAGCATAGTGTCTCGTATCAGGATTTCTATTGGAGCTGTTGTCATGGTACTGAGGATTCTGAATTTTCTGGTATGGATTGTTGTAATTCTCGATGTGAACATCCCCGTGGGGAGGGGGAACTCGCTGGTATGGAGACGGAGTTGGAGCTGTGCTGTAGTGGTTTGTACTGTTGATCGCGTATCGACTAGAATACTCGGAGCTAGCGTAACTTGTCGGTGGGGTGTGGTAGCTCTGGTAAGCAGGCGAATTGGTGGGTACGCTTTGGTAAGGCGTTGAAGCGTTTGGCATGTTTTGAGGGTACGGACGATTTGTACTATAGTTGTTGTTGGATGGATGGTAATTATTGGCCGGCATTTGATTTGGATGATGCAGTTGATTCGGTGGGTGCGGGTACGTGTTAGGAACAGATCGTTGTTGGTTGCTAGGCGGGAAAGACTGGTTATGTGCGGGGTTTAGTCTATTCACTGGATTTTGACTAAAGTTCGGTGGGCTAGCGCTGTGAGAAGAATAGCTCGCTGGTGCGGGCGGTTGTGTGTATGGGACAGGACTACTTGTATTTGGAGAACCTCCATTAGGAAGCTGCTGATAAATTTGATTTGAATTTACACCAATTTGATTGTGTGAAGCTTGCTGTGGTGGAATTCTATCATAAACACTGTTGGCTTTTTGAGCATTGTATTGCCGTACTGCATGCGCTTGGGTCGCCATTTGATATGCGGGATAAATATTCTGGGATCGAACATAATCGGTATGGGCGACGTCACCGGATAGCCCTGCGCTGGGCGTCGAAGATAGCGCCGTAGATCGCGAGGATTGGCTGTCGAATGAGTCCTGGCGATGGAGAGAAGGTTTCTCCGTCTGTAAAGGCATTGTTGTCAACGGCCGTTTATTCATTGCTGATTTCAAAACTCGCTCTAAAATAGGATTGGGTATATAATTACTATCTTCTTCCTCTTCTGCTTTAGATGACACTATAACAACATGGTCACAAAATGATACAGATTTTTTCTTCGGTTTTAAATTATCCCCGTATATTGCTGGACCGTTGGTTGTGTTGGGAGACTTTTGATCAATGTAGTCTTCTTGCAATTGTTTAGGGTCTATTGAAGATGACGAGCTTCGTCGATTGTACATGAATGTGTTGGGCTGATTGGAGCAATTTATGACATCTCTATTATCTCTAATGTCCGCAAAATCGAGATGAGATCTTTCGGCTTCGCAGCTAGCAGACGCGTTTTGCGGCATGCTTTCAAACTTTTGCATTTGTCTGTTGACGAGGCTCTCGGAAACTTGCATTGAGTTATCCTCGGAGATCGACAGTTGGCCTTCCAAAGAATTTGATCTCTTCAATTTAATTGCCGCCTGTTTTGCTTGCAGCTCTTGTAACAATGTATTATTTTCAGTTGATGTAGTTTTTATTTCAGTATATGATTTATTGTGAGTATTGTTTAAAATCTGACTACGTTTTTCTTGTAATTGTAAATATAAATCACTAACCGTTCTTTGAGGCATTGGAGGCTCAGTATTATTATAAGAATAGTATTCTGTAGCATTTTGAATGTTGTTCAATTCATCCTGAAGAGGTGTTAAATCAATTGGAGGTGGTGGAGGAGGGAATTCTTCGCTGGGTTGCCTTGAATGATTGACAGAATTCATTGGACTCGGATACGGCGGTAATTCAAACATTGGAGGTGATCTACGTATTGGCAAAGCACAATCCACAACATCTACCCCGTTGTCAAAATTATTATTTAAATTTTGAATCCTATTTATTGGAACGTGAGAATTTTGAATCATATCTCTCTTTACCGGACTTTGCTCTTGGTGAATCATTGCTTTAGTAACCACCATGTGGCAATTTTGAGACGATTGTGATTCAATTGATTGGTTGTGGATATTCATAGATTTTCCATCGTATGAAGATGGTAGAAACGGTAATGATTGTGGTTCATCGCCATATTGTTCTGAAAAGCCACCATCTTCTTCAGGGTCATGGGAATAATTGAAGTTTTCTCGTGAGTTTAAAGGCTGAGCCGGAGACGTCTGCATGCCGTGCTTTACTTCGGATTCAAACTTAGGCCCGCTAAGTTGTGAAGTGGTACGCAAAGGTGGCGGGGGTGGCACTTTGGTTGCGGTCAGCATCTTTCCTGCACTACCGTATATGCTTTTCCTCATAAGCTTACTTTTTTCAAGATTAGGGTTGGTTCCGCTACCAGCCGAATACTCCAAGTGGCCTTCAGACAGATATCCGCTTAAGTTTTTATCGTCATTCATTTTTCTTCCCACATCCCCATCATCTATAGATACGGGTCGTTTATCCTTCGCAGCTGCTTCGTTGTTACCATCTGCTCCTTCTGTCAAATCCGGCATTGATCGATTTTTCCGTCTTATTAAACCACCCATAAGTTTTCGACGAATTTTATGTTGTTTCTTATTTACCTTTTTGTCATCTTCTTTAGTTTCATCTTTCTTTTCAGTAGATAAAGGCATTTCTTTCTTCGCTCGACTTCTGTCTTCACTCCTCGACCTTTTTTCTCTGACTTTATCTTCATCTCTGGACTTATGCCTCGGCGGTCTTTCACACGGAGGCGTGTCAATATCATCTAAAGATTTTTGTAACTTCTTAGAGGAACCTTTCTTTTTAGGTAATGTTGCATATATCTCAATGGTTGAGTTTTCTAGCCCACCTTTTGTATTTCTGACGGGTGTGGGTTGCGATATTTCAGTCAGCCTATTTTTTCCCGCCATTAATCTTTGGAGGCTTCTGGAACGCATTACGCATGTGTTATGTTTCATGCGAGCTATTGTTTTAGCATGTTGACTGTTGAACGGGGCATCCATCGCTGCTCGCGCTTTCAGGGTAGCCGCGTTACATAAAACTACAGCGGTTTCGTAGTCAGCAGCGTTTTCTGCTATCCGTGATTTTTCAAGTAACATATCTGCTTCTAAACATAACGCTTCAATATTACTGCGCGTCTTCAGATCTATCATTTGTAAATTACGGATACCTTGTTGTAGCGGTAAGCTGTCTGTTGACGATAGTGAATTGGAGTCATATCCAGCATCGCATGAGCCGCCACTAGAAAGATCACCTTTCCGAGTGGGACTGCCCGGAATGTTCAAACGACTCCGGGTGTAAATGTGAGGGCTTTCCATCGAAGATGTTGTAGACGACGCGCTATTGCGATCACCGCTCCAGTTTCCAGAATCTCTTCTCACTCTCGAACCTGAACTATCGGAGGCTGAGCCGGTACTCATGCTTCGCCCGAGCTGCGTATGTCGATTGGAATCGAGCATGTTTTCGATAGCTTTTCTACTGACGTAATCATTTTCATTGTCAGGTCCGGGTGTGACGGCTCGCCTGGCAAAACCGTTCGCCGGGCGGTCAGGAGCTGGAGTCACCGCTCGTCTCGGCTCCGGGGCGGGAAACGGTATCGTTTCTTTATTTCGCGAATCGCACGGTGGAGCATCGACAGACGCGTAAAGAAGAAGCAGAGGTTGAAATCTCCCTTTGACACATTTTTCGACAACTTGAGACCACTCGGGGCCTATTTTTTTCACGTCAGCGTCGTCGAAGTACATCCAAAGATGGAGTTTGCTGTGGTAGAAGAAGGTTGAGTAGTGTTTGCCGTAGTAAGTGACGAGGCCGACGAGGCGGTGATCGGCGTGGGCTGCCCAAGACCACTGCACGCAGGCATGGAAAGCGTCGTTTGGCCGCAGATGGGTGCCAAGCGCTGCGTACACGGCAGCTACATGTTCGGCAGCAGGCCGTTCTGAGTCCCACACCATACCAATAGATAGAACTTCGGGTCTGTTCATGAGCGTGCGGCAGATTTGAATTTTGGCGCCGCATGCATTCTGTAACAACGATAAATTATTTGTAAGAAAAAGCTACTTATTTGCATAATAAAATTACATAATAGTGTTTTTAAATTTATATATAAATTAATTCTTGCATCATACTACTAGGCATATTTGAGTATACTTACCGGGCACTCTCGGATGTCACCCATGCCGCCGGCCTGCTTCAGCAGCAGTCCGAAGCTGTCGCCGTGCTGCTCTAGAGCAGCTTGCGTTGTTAAAGCGGTCGCTGATACATAATGGACCATCTGGAGAAGAAGACATATATATTTTTAAAAATTTCCGATATAAATTATTGATCATTTACATTTATATTCATAACAAGACACAAACTGGCAGAAATCTCAAACTATGAAATCATCTATTCTTTAGTTTGAATGTATATGCTTAAATGGATATATACTTCACTAGTGTTGCTCATGCAGCCGAGAGGATAAGAGCCAAGAAAACTAAAGTTAAAAGCATCATCGATCTTACCTGAGTAAAGGGCAAGGGTTTAGATGTAGCCTTGCACGAACCGCAGACGGACTGCTCTACCAGCATCATGGCGAACTTCCTGTGGGGCACGCAGTGCGGGGAGCGACAGTCATCGTCCCTCCTATCTCCAGTGGAAGCAGCTATATGGGCATGAACTCTCAGGAGGAGGTGCTCGAAGCACTCGCTGGCGTCACCCATGCAACCGAGTTGGAAACGCGCACCGCCGCCGTGCAATGCGCGCCGTAGTGCATCGGCGGCCGGTGCGCGGTCCTCCGACCATTGCAATTGAGTAAATAGCTCCTGTGGACAAATATGATTCTGTGTTATTGGATATATTGTTAAATTCTTTGATAAGAAAATACGATGCAAACTAAAAAGATATATATTTTTAAGTTGATTCAAAATGCTTTTTTCTTTAGAAACCACATTTGTTATATCTTTATAAGAATACATAACTACCTAAATTTTAGTATATCTTCATCTTTTGGATTCCTATATTAATTATTGTGAATTTAGTCCTCTTTCAATAATAAGAATAAAAAGTTTAAAAGTGTAAACGTTTACAAGTTAGTTAAACATTACCAAAATTAAGAAACGTATTATATATAGTAAGTATATATAAGTATTACATATATATATACTACTAGGAAGAAGCAGTAAATAGTTGGATTTCCAACTACTGATCAAAACGATGGCCATCATTGCATACTAATATACTTATACAGGACATAGTTACTGTACTGGTAGATACTGGCTTTACACTAAGATGGCTACTAGTTCTATTTCCTGCGAAGACTTAGTCACAACCAAGCAACTTTATATTTACAAAGTTACAGAAATTTATCAGGCGTATGCACTTCATCCTATAGTAACGGTAGTTGATAGCTCCGTCGTAACTGCCACGGTTACTGCAATTAAATTGCAGCTTTGATTAAAACGATTAATCTGTGAATGGATTTACCCTGCAGTGATTCATCCACTATAATGTAAATTACGTACGATTTATGCAAGTTATAATATAATTTATGTTTTAAATATGTTTTACAAATATTACAAACAGGAAATGTTTGTAAGTTTATATGAAGATACAAACATTTCATTTTCACACACTGCAGGATGAATCCATGTCCCTTCGGACATATATTTAAAAAAATACTTGTCCGATTTAAAAAATAAAAATCCACCATTAAATGCAATTTTATCGTGTAGTCAGGAAAGCTACTTTTTATTCCTACGGGATAGAGCAGGGATAGTGAATCTTACTATGATACTTAGTGAATAAATTACTAATGTATTTTATCCATACTTTCATGATTAAATAGGTCAGAACAATCAATACTTCATTTTTTCAAAGATATTTAAATTAGTCTACAACTGGTGGTCAGCAGAATCTTTTTACTAATTGTTTTGCAAGAAATTCACGAAACTAAAAATTCTTAACATTGAATCGAAAGTTCCGTCGGTCAGCCAGATACACTTTTTACGGCCAAAAACTGTAATAAATGACAGGGTTGAATCAACACGTTATAATTTCGATTCCGCGAAAGGTTTTTCGAATGGAAAAAACCTGAAACTTAATAGCCGGGTCTTCATGAAGAAAGTATTGTAGTGACGCTGTAAGATTTGGATCTTATAGCTTAAGAGAAAGAGTTGAAAATGGTTTGGTATTGATATCTTGCTGGAAGCAAAACCAGTATTGTACGAATAGGTCACAAACACGCCATGACCCAGCAGAGATCATTCGTACAAATGTTGATGAGTTGTTTCTGTTGGTGTTTAGTAATCACAACATTGTATCTGAACTCAGGTGAACGTTTTTTACTTGTAATTATTTTAGTCACAAAACTTATCTTTAACACAGATAATTAGATAAATTATTTCTTTTTCCAGACAATGAATAGTAAAAAAAAATTAGATTGCCTAAAAAAGCTTATTATTACACTTCATTATTTCATAATACATTAGAATAGAAATATAATCTATTGTGTATTAAATTCAATACATTGAAAATTGAAAGAAGATGACACAATATTAAAACACGTATCATAACAAAATCCGAATATTAAAATAAAATGGCTGCATAAAGAATATGAACGCTTTCCGGTACTGCGCCGGACGCAGCTTGCGCGTACGCATCTTCCGTTCTTATAAAAACAGCGTAAATATTGCGAGATTATCGGCTTACGGGACGTTTCCTTATTAACAAGGAAATATTGTGTAAAGATGGGTTGATGTATATCTTACAAGGAAAGTTTGGAAAAGATGACGGATTTAAAGTTATATATGTGATGTAAAGAAAATATTAATATAATTAGATATGGCTTGGACATATGATCTTGGATATATGGAATCAGGATAGCTTTTCATTTTCTAATTAATTTGCCAAGAAAAGACAAGAAATGTCACATTTTATTGGTACTGGGGTGCTGTAATTCTGAACAGAAATATGTGTAACACTCTTTAAAATGCATAATCATAACTTCTTGTAAAACGCTTTGAACAAATAAAAAGAATATTTCTACGTTAAAAGCTCCTGAGAAAGAAAATATAGCACATTACACGAAAAAGTAAACACGGAACTAATGCATGAAACATGAGACACGTAAGTAGACAATTGTGGCACAAGCGAAACGGGGTGGTGTGAGAACACTAGTCATATCTCCGCCATTGTTATGTGGGAATTGCGCACAGCTCCCAGAGAAGGCGCCGTCACGACCCTGCTTCTTGCGATTTCTGATAGCCTGGTACCTCGCGCGATAAAGTATTTTTTTAAATAAATTAATAATAAAATGATATATGTATTTTTATATTTATTAATTGAAAAGCTCCTGTGCATAAGACCTTCCCATCATTGAATTTTTAAATTAATATCATAGTTATTTAATTTTAATTAAACAACAGGAATTTTATTGGGCAAGTGTCATTAACACATAACCTGTTTAAAAAATCATAAACTTTTATAAAAGTTACGAAATAAATACGAATTAAATAGCCGGATATCGCAGCGCCAATTAGACACTTAATAAGGTTTGAAAGATTTTCTTAGGAGTAAAAAAAACAAGGATTATAAAAGCTTCATTGGTTTTTCATTCTAAGGCATTGGCTTGAATGTTCAACAAGTAGATGTTAAGTTCTACACCCACAGTATACGCAGAATGTACATATATGTATATATTTACTTTTAGTTTAAATTTATAATATGTAGTACTTATCTAATTAAAATGAAACATTAATACATTACAATTATCGTTTTAACATAACCTAGAGCCATAGTTATCAGATTTATATCTAGAACATGTTAGAAGTAAAGCTTGTATGCTTATACTGCTTACAGTTATACCATATTCAAATTAAAGGATTAAAGGTTTAATATATTTTCCATTCACGATGCAAGCTCACATTCATCGATATATTATTTAAATATAATATTTTACGTCGTCACGATATATCGTTAACCGGAGACTTCTCAATTCAAAGCGCGCGCGGCACCGGAGACCGTGCGTTTGCGCATACATACATAACTAGCTGTGTTCAATATTCCCTGCACAAATTGCCTTTTGAAGCCACCAACAATAGCCTTTGGGGGACCAGTGACGGCCACTGAATCACAATTGATAGAACGGCCGATTTTTAAATAGATATTGTGTAGTTATTGATTTATACAACTTAAAAGCTTATTTTGAATGTAGATTTTTCATTTTTATTTTTGTATTATGTAAATATTATATATTTAAATTATGAACCTTAAGGAAGGAACCTTTACGTAGCTAATTATAGCTACGTTCTTATATAAATAATACTAAATCCATAAATCTGTGAACTAAGATAAAAATGTGAAACCATTTCAGGTAGGAACAGTTTAAATGTATACATAATGATGTAATATTATCTTAAGAGTATGTACGTACATATATTTAATTACGTAGTACCTAATTCGTAGCCCCTTACATATGATAAATAACTAATGCCAACGACTACCAAAAATGATACAAAATCAAACTATAAATATACAAAATTGAAAATACCTAAATATATCTCATGCCGTTCAAATTTTAATCGAGTAAGATATCTTACAAGAAAATAGTATAAAATTGTTAGTCTGCAAAATTAACCATATAATTTCCGTGCAGGTAGCTTCATCAATCCCAACATTAGTATACGTTACTGGATTTAAATTAGAATTCAGCAGAACCAGACCAATTTGGTAGCTATTAAATCGCATCGTGAACTAATCAACTTAGCATTGCGCATGCGACGAATTCGTTGATGTCTTTTGAAAGGGACACTCGATTGGTTTGTCTAATGAAGCCTGTTAAATAAATAAGCGGAGAAATGAGATATGGAAATTTTATTTTCATAATTAGTGCGAGGACTAGATAACGGTGGTCAGTTTCTTTAGTTGCAGTTTATTTCAGTTAAAAAGATGTGTAATTATATGTATAGATTTAAAATTAACTTTAACTAATAATAAACTAAATACAAAAAAAACTATGTAATTAACTAAAAACTAAACAAATAAAACTAAACTAAACTTAAAAAAAAAACTTATGTAAATATATTATTTACAAAATGTACAGCTCCGCCAAAACGTCGCCAAAATGTCATAATTAGTGGAAAAATGCGGAGAAGTTTAGATAAGTGCTGATATTTTAGGTGTGTTGCACTGCCTAAAAAACTACATTACACTGCACTAACTACACACACTGCACTACAATCCAATTTTATGGGTTTTAAGCAATTCCCGCCAGCAATTAAGTATGTCATAATTTGACAATCCTATATTCACAAAATATTAGTACATATGTATAATTAATATTACTAAAAAGAAATATTTTATTAAATATAAATGTAAATCTAGACTAAGAAGGATCAGTGTATACATTATTTAACCTGTAAAATTCAATAAACAAAAGAAAACCACGTGTTTGTAAAAGGCAAACTTACTCGGAAGAGGGACAATGTAGTCGGGCTGATAATAGGGGTGGGCTCTGGGGCGTCCCTGCGCGCGGCGGAGGCCGGCCTCGACCGGGGCAGCGTGTTGTTCCTCGCTCCGACCACCGAGCCCGCCAGCGTCGTCCCCAGATCCTTAGGAGGCAGCAACTCCCTATCCCATAAACCTTCAATTTTCTTTTGAATGGGAGCTTTAGCCCCCGGGGCAGCCTCCCCCGCATCTTTGCGTTTGTACCGAAACTTTATCATCTCACTGTTTTAATCCACATCACACTCACAATCCAAGACATTGGAATTTAGTCGCCGCAAAGACAATGGCTGCACGGTAACAGCGTATATGGCAATAAGTAATCGAACCACGTACGATTGAGAAACTTTTCATTTGAATTCTACACGACTGTTCGAGACGTACAACTATGCTTACTATCATGTAAAAAATAAATGAGGCGGTTCAATTTCGGCGCGAAAACGCCGCACCAGTTGGGGGTAACAGTAACAGGTAGACGGCAGGTGGCGAGAGAAAGAAATAAGTAATAGTGTAATAAACAACTGTCGCGTTTCGACACTTCACTAATTAGCACTATACGTCCGCTACAAATCGTAAAACTAATTATTATTACTTGTTTTAAATTTTCTAGTTGTACAGAAACGATCAGCAGCGAGAAGGTTTTCGTATAGACTGAATCGAGACTGCAGGCAGAGCGGGGGCGGGAAACGCGGCACTACCTTCCAGGTACAAAGTTTTTGTAATCTATTGTTAACTTAGCACACGTGGTCTCTATCTCCGTCTCTGTCTAACTAACGCTACTCTCAATTATCATCTCTGCATTTTACGACAAGCTTTGTTTATATTTTCTAGTGATAAGTAGAGCTGGAAACATGGCGAGGTCATAAAACTTTTGAAAACAACGTTTTACGAAACACGTGTAACGCAGATGCATATTTATTTAGCAACGATAATAAAAATGGTATATTTATATAATTAAAATATTTATGCACGGCCACCCAAAAGCACGCACGTTTTCTTATTTGTGTTTGAATATTTTATGGACAGAGCAGAGTAAGCTTTTAGCCAGGTTTGCGAAGTAACTTAAAACCACTTTCGAATTAATATTTACTTGAAGTTTTATCCTTGACTTTCAACAAAAGATTACTCAATAATAAAATATTTGAAAAACAAATAAAACACGTCGGTATGGCCGCAATATGTGAGTCAGAGGTGAAGAATGTTAAGGGATAAACAGATTGACGAACGACCCTGCAAGAGCAGTCATTGAAACAACATAAAATCAGGCTCTGACCGCCCCTGTGTCTGTACCAATTTTCATATGTACATCTTTCACATGAGTCATGTTAAAAGAATGTTGGAATTTATAATGTTTGTGTCGTCCATCGTGTTATATTGGAAGTTATGGTTATTGAACCACTATAAGTATAGGCTTTATGACACATTATTCATTTTACTGTTAGTTGAACACATTGTAATTACAGATAAAAAATGACAGACAACATCAATCAACCTTCTTTAAAAAATAGTCATTTCTTAATTAATAATTTTTTAAATGATAATTTGATCTTCAAAACGAACGGAAATGTGGACCAATTAACGTCTATCTTGATTATGTCGAACATTAAGGTAAAAAAAATACCTTAGATGATTCATCTGCAAAACATATCCGCAGGTCGTGGGACCCCCCACTTATAGCTCGAGTTAAGTTTATTTCTTGGAACAACGTTCACTATTAAAGCCTCGTGAAGTTCACCTCATAAGGAAAAATGTACGACTCCTACACGCATGCCTTACAAAGAACATACAAAAATGGATATTTCTGCATACAAAATTGCGAATTAGTTAAGGTTAACATTGCAATTTGAAAAAAAACGTTTCAAGGATTCGGAATTTACATTTTCTTGTTCATTTATTTCTTCATTTTATGTAATATATCTATATGTAAATATATAGTAAATATTCGGTTTCTTGAACATAGCATTAAAGCAAAGAAGATTAAGCATAATCTAACAATAACTTCTCCTATTTAATCGATATTAAACCAGGCTACGTCTAGATTTCTAATTACGCTGGAAATTATGAATAGAAACAGTTCAATGTAGGAAAAGTTGACAAAAAGTAAGTTACGCTTCATTTGTGTTCCACTGGAGGCGTGCGGCGTGAGACGCTCTCATGGAAGATCGCGATCCAATTACAAGCTCCCACTGGGTGTGAGAAAAGCCACATTTTGTTGGGTTACTTTCCCGTCATATCCCAAAATTTCATGAATGTATTGATAATAATATATTGAGTATGATGAATAAATTGATTTAATTAGAAAGCTCCCACTGAGTGTGACAAAAACGCGATATTACTACATTTTTCTAATTATTTTATCCTGTAATATAATGTAAGAAAAATATTATTTTCTAAATATGTATATTTGCCACAAATAAGTGCTCAACTGTATTCGTTAAAGTTGTGATAAACAAAGAAAAATTAAATATTTGTAAAAGAAAATGTAATTACAAAACCACTCATGTATTCTAAAAGATACATGAAATGGAAGCTAAGAGCAATTAGGATTTAATGGTCATTTGAAACTTGTAATGGTAGTAGGTTACTCTATGCAGTTGTTAAAAGCTTTCCTCGTTTATCTGGCCTCTATATCGACGGCGATAACAAAAGCAAATCGTTGACTTTGTTAGAAGCCCGTTTTAAACAAGTTGCAGCTACTTGTATATTTTTTTTACAAAGTATACAAATAGATATAAACAATGATAAAGATAAACGACATTCATATTCTCAACGTTATATAGAGATTTACTAAACAGTACATATAAGTACTTATAAAACTAAATGGGAATATTGGTGATATTGGTTGGTTGAGAGATTCGAACCCGGGACCTCTTGGTTGAGAGGCAAAGACTTTACCACTGCACCAACGAGGCCGTCAATAGTAGTATTGGTAATAGTTTCTTAAGTACTGTTGTTTTGAAACCAGTTCCCCGAATTTGGACTATTCAAGAGGCGGACCCGCGGTATCGTATCATCTGTTACTCATACACTTC
>JADGIL010002525.1:4759-24942 GCA_020352625.1 Cactoblastis cactorum
TTTTTTTTTTCTATAATGCTTTGTACAGTCACAGACCAGTTACAAATTAATATATGTAATAGAGTTCATCGCATTAAATAAATAACCTTATGGAATTAACCCAAAAATGTATAATTGAGCATTAATACTGATATTTTAAATGTTGTAATATATAAATAAAATTTCATCATTATGTAAACAGTACTGGGATCGATTTTATTACTGTTATAAGCTTATTTATCTTTGGTTGTTATTTTTATCATCTTCCATGCTGGTCTGGAAACGAAAAATAATTTAGAACGTGCTAATTGTTCTTTTCGTGCAGATTGTAAAAGTCAATCAAGGGTGATTGGGAGAGTGGGGGTTTTTATAGGCGTTTATGTAATCCCGCGGGTGTTACAGTTGTCCATGGACGGCGGTGATCACTTAACATCGCGTGGCCCACATCATCAGCATCGTTTGCCTCCTTCTGACATAAAAAAGGGCTTGAAATAGGAATTCTCATAGCGAAGGGCTATCAACCTGTCGCTATTTCTGAATCTTCATTCCACTAATAAGCTCTCCATTTTGGTAAGAGTAGCCTCCGAGTCTCGCGATTATTGGCTCTGTCTCCCCCATATGGGATAAAGACGTGATACTGTATCTTATTTTTATCTCGTATTGTTATTACTTCCTGTTTAAAACTTAAAATGATCATTACTTGCATCACTTGCATTAATTCTAAATCATCTACTTGTAAAGACAAACTTGTGAAGTATCATTTACATAAAATTCTAAATAACCCACATTTGCAATATTTACATATATTTGTGTTTGTTATATGCAATTGAAAGCAAGTCAGCAATAGAAATTAGCCGAAAATTTTATCTACTATTTACTAGAATCTTACCTAATATTGTAGTTAGAAAGTATGTTTTCATAGGGCAGCCAAAAGGATTTTTGGCCCAAGAACGCTATCCATCGGAAAACGATCGAAAGCCGCAGGCAACACCTATGTGTTTAACATTTATCATTGACCGAATATCGAAATAGCACATTTATTTAATACTAGCTTTTGCCCGCAGCTTCGCTCGCGTGGAAATTGTTCGGCCATATTAATTTTCGTGACAGATCATTTCCGGGATAAAAAAGTAGCCTATGTTTTATTTAGGTTAGGTTTAGTTTAGGTCATAGTCCATCGCTGTGCCAAAATTTTATCCAGATTCGTTCGGTATTTTTGTATGATGTGTGTACAAACATACAGACAGACAGACAAAAATGCTAAAAACAATCTTTTTGGGTTCTATAGGCCCTAAAAAGAGCCTCTATATATTTTTTCCTAAATATCTCCCATGTACAGACATAGCTCAGTTACAATTGTATTATATGTATAGATTATTATTTTAAAAGTTACTGTATTATTATAAGAAATTCTTTTTTATTTCATTGTTGACTGTTGCGCCATAAGGTAGTGTTGACTGACTACCGACTGGCAGCCAGACTGTAGTTAATCCTTCAGGATACCGTTATCCCGTTTGCTTAGCGGCACCCGATTCAGGGATTTGATGGTATCTTTAGAGCTTATTTGATGTCGTGTCTTTTGTTTGCATGGAGCCTAGACAACTCTCGAATAGGTAAAAAGGTTGAAATTTTAAAATTAGTTCAAGTTTTATATATAAGTAAATAACTAAATGGTCTTTTATTTTAAAGACCTATATAGGTCTTCAAAATTAAAACAAGAAAGTTAATAAGTATCTCCCATTCAGCTGAAAGAAACTGCTACTGTTTGAAAAGTCAATCAATGGAAAGGACTTTAAAACACCCTAATCTTCGGAAGCAAAACAAGTTGAAAAACAAGTTTTCATTGAATTTTTTCTTGTAAAATAACGTAATAAGTAATTTATAATAAAGCACAGTTACACAACAGATTTTAAATGAAACATTGATAAGGTTTTCTTAAAATTGAGTCGGAAAAACCTGGGCTTACATCGCGTTGACAGCTCAAGAATTAAGAGATAAGCCTGCGTGATGAACAAATACGAGCAGTTTCTGAACGTTATCTCAAACAAATATATGAGGCATAAATTAATCAGAGCTCAGAGATATAGAAAACAGACTAATACTATAGTAAATGGTGTTATCTATTTGTATGACTATTAAGGCGCCAATCTATTGTTACCCACTTACTGTGCCTAAGAAAACAAATATCTACTGTATATCCATAAATTGCTGGTTTATATCCGACTCGAAGGACCATTTATAAATAGAACACACATAAATATGCGTGAGTAGAAACAGTATTAAGAGTTGATAATTCAAAGATGTGGAGGTGTAAGAAACCTGTGCATTTTTTAAGAAATCTAAACTAAAATATAATAAATCTTAAAACTAAAATATTGCCATTTCCCACGAACGGTTAGTTTCAGCTATGTAACTTACTTTGAACAGATCAGTTAAAAGTTATTCCTAATTAAGGTTAAGGAATATGCATTATGCATTTTTAAGTCAACTCCAGTGGCATAATGATTGACACTCCTGTCAAATGTCCTGAGGTTCTGGGTTGGAAGCCAGTTAAGGGGGCAACGTTACAAACAAATAGTTATAAATGTAGACTGGTGACGTGATGACTGTTTATTTCCATATTTCATACAATTGTCAACGCGTCAAAAGTCAAAGGATAAGTAAAACATCCAACAATATCCGTGAATGAACTTAATATAAGTAAAGAAAGATTTATTTCTGAACGGATCTTGTATTTAGTGAAATATTGTACTATTTATGTTAACCATTGGCATTCTAGAAGGATCTATTACTCTTGGAAGTACCTTCAAACTTGATCTTAGTTAAAGTTTCTTGACATTCCAAAACGAGATAATGCTGTATCAATATTTGACGTCAAAAATTAAAAATAAAACCTATTTGTTTTAATCTTTTTATCATTTAATAAGTATTGTGCAATATGACGCCACGAGATGATAAATTAATTGTACATTTAAGATAATAAGCACACAGATAATTATTATAAAACGCATTAGACTGATTTATTGTATGATCTTTGTATGGAAATGGTAGCTGTCAGATATAAGCCGGCCCCTTATCGCTGTGCAAATAAATCGTAGATGTTTGCTAATTATAACGAGAATCAGTAAATATATGGCTTAACGTGTATTATGTATGTGTGTATCTGTGATAGTCCGTAATTACGAAATCATCATTACAATATCCACAACCAACATTTTTATGCTACACTTTTTGAAATAATATCATAATTTTAGCTTTCGTATTTAACATAGCACTAATTAAATTAGTATATGTTAAAAATCTAATGCATGTCTAGATGCATTTGGTTGCATGAATGTATTGTATTATATTTATAAATTTTACAATGTTGACTGAATAATGTCAGAAAAATAAGCAAGCTTTTGTAAAACTTCGCTTT
This sequence comes from Cactoblastis cactorum, assembly GCA_020352625.1. NCBI lineage: Eukaryota > Metazoa > Arthropoda > Insecta > Lepidoptera > Pyralidae > Cactoblastis > Cactoblastis cactorum. Next base: position 8,157 of record JADGIL010002525.1, read on the forward strand.
TTGCCTATATAATGATCTTAACATTAGATTTCTCTTCCCTTAGATTTTTCACATATTATTTCAATGCTAGTCCGGTACTTCCATGCTGATCTGGGAGATATAGAAAAATGTAGAATGTACTAGCAGTTTTACTTCCCGCGTCAATTGTTAGAGCCAGATCAAGATGGTTTAAAACAGGGATTCTTCTCATAGGCAAATGATCTAGCAACCTGTCATTATATGTATTTGAATCTCCATACCACAGTGATGCTCATAATTCTACTAAGCCTGGTCATCGAGACTCATGACTCTTGGCTTTATCTACCCTCAGAGAGGAATGGCACATGGCAGATACATGGCAGAAAATTATCGTCTGATACTTGCAAGATAAATAAGCACTGATTGCGCACAACCAAAATATAGTAATTTAATTGATACGATTCATTGATAATAATAAATAATTATACAATGCACTATCAATGACCACAAATATACAAAAGTAACGTAAACCACGATAAACCGATTCACACGTTCCAGTTTTATTGTTGAATAATGTTTATTAATATAAACGGAAATGAATTATTTTTATTTATCAGCAAAATAAATAGACTAATAGAAATACTGAACAATTTGTAAATTTACACAACAAAATTTTAAAATTATGCTCACTATATAAGAGAGCGAGTCAAGCTTACACTACCCCACATAAGTACATTTTTGTGGTGCACTATACAGAAAAACTGTCACGTCTTCAGATTTGAGCATTAACAAAGCAATTAAATCATAATTTCTAGATGTGTTAATACCACTCTTACAAAACGGAAGAGAAATCAAATCACGAGTCCACATAAAGTTGCACTTTAGGTTATTTTGTTCTCAGAATGTACATTTTTATAACTTTACAAGGTCAAAGTAAAGATCTATGCAAAAGCTTTGCCTCAACAATAACACAGACGCACAACAACAACCATCTATATAGTGTCCAGCATGAAGGGTTAAAAAGCCCAGCGCATCACAAATTCGATTCGGCAAACATATCCATTGTAATTGTGGCTACCGTGATTGCAGCAAGAGTTAACACATAATACATTACAGTTTGTGTCACAACACAATCAGGAACGGCCGAGGACGAATCAGGCGCCGAGGAGCGTAATCTGGGTTAACAGGGGTCAAACGGCATCACAAATTCCAATACGATATTAGACGTATCTGTGGCGCGAAACAACCAGTCTATGGATGTGGACGCTTGCTTTGCTGAATCTGTCTTTCTAGAACATATTCTTACTTTTTCTGATTGGTGTCATAGAAATCTTACCTAATTATTCAATTAGAAAATGCGACTTATATAGTCACATTTTCTCGCAATGTAAAATAATCAAGCACCAATTTCCATCATATAAAAAAGACCTGTTGAGCTTAGAAAGTTATGGCTGTATTCAGTCTTATAAATCATCAGCTTTCGTACAAGACACAGATAAAAGAGTAACGTAATTTTTTCAATGTTTACCCAATAAGGAAAGGCAAAGGGATAATTGACAATAATTTCAAGTTATTTGCAAATATTTATTAGTAAATAAAGTTAACGAAGTGGGTCAACATCATGAGAGCTACAAAGAGAAAATATACCACTACATAAAGTCATACCAGCCGACTGTATATACCTAGCTACTAAGTCAATGGTTATTTTACATATTTTCTTATGCTTCATAATTTTGTCTCTTGTGCGATTAATTTATTCTATGATATGAGTCTTCTATTATATGATATTAATATGTCTCGAGTCCCTTAGCAGTATTGTCACGGCCCTTTTCAGACTCGATTTAAATTCTGATTGAACGCTTACTTTTTCTTGTATCTAGATACTTCACCAGCACTGATTTAATCTGTTAAACAGTGATTGCACATCACTAACCTTATTAAAACACTATCATTGTCCGGATTCGCCATGACGCTGTCAATTCGTATAGCAACAATATTCAATGAGCCCTGATTATGGCTCATGAGCTTGTTTCGACTGACGCAATGGCCAAGTGTCCAATTCGAATCAGATTCGCTTTAAGTGGTTCGCCTTTTCAGATTAGAATACATGGGTTTTGATTGACGGATACGTACACCCGTAAATTTGGTTTGATCTTGTCTCTTTTGTATAAGAAGTATTACATTTCCATTCTATGACGTTAAGGGATTCAATTTAGAGTATATTTTTCCTGAATCTCTGAACTTTATGATCATTATAATATATAAGTTGTTATTTGGTCGTGCACAAATATATGTGACGATAACACCACACCTCGAAAATATCATAGGTCAACGTCTCTGTTTACAAAAAGGGTTTGAGAAATATATTGTTCTAATTTTAATCGTCAATAATATCAGGTCTATAATAATTAGTAAAAATGTTATATATACGTTTAATTACTTTTATACTTAGTAGTGTAACTAAAAGGAATATTTTAATTTCGTTATCAAAATACCGTAAGACTTTACAGTTGAAAACACCACATTTAGTCATGAACTGACCATACAAGCCTAAAGGATCCTTCATGCACCGTAGAACAAAACATACAGTTACTTTATAAAAATGTATGTGGCTGTATGAAGCTACTTGCACATTGGTCGCACGTACCATCATTCCGGTGCATACAGAAACGCTGCACCAATAATGCAATTGTACCAGTAGTGTGAGAATGTTCATCTAACCTTAGTAATCATGTAAAGTAAGCAAAGAAGATTAGATCATCTTATATTTTTCTTCAAACTTTAATTTTCTTTTTCCTCCGCCCTGCGTTGATTGGAAGATATGTTTTATATGTTAAGTCCGCCTTTGTACTTACTACTTCGTGTTTTTGTAATGTTAGTTACTTTTTTTCTTTTGGTATAAAAAAAGTAGGAATATGTCTGTATAATTTAAAACCTTTAATTTCGCCGTGTTTATATTTAAACTAAATACTTTGCAGATTATTATTAAGCCGATTAAAAGTAATGATTAGCAGAATTTGAGTTCAAAATTCAATTGAATAATGTGAAGAGAATGTTTTATATTTTAGGGGTTATCTCTGTACATGTTTTACGTACATTATATTAAGATATTTTAAAACAAATTTTAAAAAACATGAATTGTGTTTCGATTGATAAACTTCGCCGAATTAAAAGCAGTATGGATTCAGATTGCGTTTTGCTACCGATATTTCTTGTTACCTCTACAACGCACTAAATTTACATGTAAATTGTTAGTTGGGAATCTCAATGGATGGATTTTATTGAACTTTTGTCTGTTAGATTAGAATAGAATTGTGACGATCAACATCCATATTTTGATTTTATTTATGTTATATTTTAAGACCAGAATACCTCAAAAAAAAAAAGTTGGATAGCTGACGATGATGTTAGACATTTTAATAAAGAAGGTCCCAGGTTCTATATCCAGACAGGTCAAGATTAGATATAGATCTTTTTCTAATTGACCCGAGTCAAGAGAATATTTTTAAGTCAGAAACCTATAAGTCTCAATCTTACTTTGGAAATATCGATATTTATCAAATACGTTTCTTCTTCCAGAATCTGGTTTCTGAACTCCGGCGCAGTAAAACTCCCCCGAGAAGGTCTCCGGAAGAGAGAGCAGTCCACCGCCCCCCTTCGGCACCAGTCCATCATGAGCGGGCGTCTCATACTCCTCACCTTTCACCAAAGAAGGATGCTTTTAACAATCTCCTCAATAAAGGAATTTCAAGTAAGTATAGAAGAACAAAGGTCAATAGAAGAATAAAAGAAGAGCATAAAATAAAATAACAAATAAGATATGAATGTGAAGTCTTCGTCCCTTTGTCAGTTAAGTACTTGGTATTTCCATTGACAGACATTTTGATTGATATCAAAGAAAATGTCCAAATAGTCCTAAATTTTATTAAACCTGTATTTTAATGGTCTGTGAGGTAACCAAATCAAGTCCTGAAGAGGTTACACTTCTCAGAGATCAAATAATGAAGATGTAACTCATTCAAAAACTTTGAAGTAAAGTCACTACAATTTTTCAATGTCTCGATTTTACTAAACCAAGTGTTACTTCTTTTGTATTTAATACATACTCAAAGACGTAAACTGTATATCACAGTGATCAATCATTGCAGCAATCATGAATTGTCCTAGATATTTCTATCTAGATCTATTATTTGTCACGCAGGATTCATTCCATATAAGTAATGCTTGAATAGGTACACGTTAAAGTTACTTGCACCAGTGTATAGGATTTCTACGATATTTTATTTGTCGAAAATATTATATACGACTCAACAGTCATACTGCTCATCTGATGGGAAAATGGCCTTGAATACATTTTTTCTCGCTCTTTTTATCGACAATTATATATTACAAAGATCAACATATATCTTATTTTATATAAAACAATTACAACATAGCCAAATGGGGAGTGCGGAGTTTTTTTATAGGCCGGCAACGCTTCTGTAACCTGTGTTCAGTTGTCTATAGGCGGCGGTGATCACTTAATATCTCGTGACCCGCCTGCTAGTTTGCCTCCGTCTGACATTAAAAAAAAATACAACAAATTTAGATTTCTAGATATAATATAAATTACAGGATAGAAAAATTGTGATGGTAAAAATCATAATGGATTTCAACCGTATAATTATAGTATCCATTGAGAGCAAGCTAAATTTAAAACAATCTGTGTGATTAGTTCCTATAATATACTATCTAAAAGTAATGGATTAAGTAATTAATTAAGTAAGTAATGGATTAAGTAAGAAATAATTATTAACTATCAGCCCTACAGTAAAGCCACCGGACGATTCAACGGATTTTAGTTTGGAAAATAAAATGTTTCAATTATTCGCAGTCACGCGCTCTCCCTTTGACAGACATCGGCGCACATCTCCATCTTAATCTGATGCCATAATTGATTTGATGCTGTCCAGGACCTCGCTTTATAGCTAACTTGGCTTACAAAGAATAAATCTTAGAGATGTTTTCATTTGATCTGCTACATGGCTAGACACGATTTTTTTCTTAGAATAATTTTACGTAGAAATGAACATGTTGGTTTCATTAATTTACTTAATATTTTGATATTGGTAATTTTGCTAATAATGACTCGATGAATTCACTCATACTCTGAATATTAAAATAAATTTTAATGAAGTGGCACTAAACCAATGGAACTATTGGAAGCCTACTCTTTATTCCCCTTAGTAATAATTTTCCATTCATTCTCCTCTCTTTATGAATCATAATCTCTAAATCTCCCGGTCATCTGTCCCTTTCTATTGTTGCGCAAATCCTATCGCTATCCTGTTTTAGTTCTTTTACCCCTTAAATCTAATCCGGGACATCCGACGAAGCTTAAGCCGCACTTTCAAAGCTCACATGGTTCAGGTAATCATAATAAATTCATGTTTGATTAATTTTTTGCCAAACCTTATAAAAATTCAAATAACATATATTTGTATTTTTTTTACGATATCATTATCAACATTAAACGCATTCTTTAGTCGAGTATTTTACAGCTTTATTTTTAGAAAATTTGCTCTCCTGTTGAGATCATATAACTACAATTTCGATATTCTTTATAATCGGTAGACAAATTCGTTATAATGGGTAAAAATAAATTACTAATTTAAAAAAATGAGAAGATATGTTAGTTTCATAATTTGATTTCATAATTAATTAAATAGACTAAATAGACATAGTTACTTAGCTACTTTTGCAAACGCTTTGATTAAACTTCCCACAAGAGCGCAACCGTAGGCCAAAGCTAGTCAATTACTTTCTTAAGAACACTGCAAAGCTTCTATAAGACTCAAAGTCCCGGTGGTTAACTTAAGGCCTAATCGGGCGTTATAAATCATTATTAAATTGGGAGTCGACTCTTCGGATCCGCGCCCGCGCCGATTAACGATTGCACAATGGCCGACGGATTACGCCGACGTCGGGAGATATATCTTTTTGTCAATTCGTACCTGCGCAGCGTCGGCAAAAGTAGTCGGTGAAACGTTAACGTTGTTTTTTTAAACAGTCATGACGTTTTGCATCAATGATATTTTCTTAGTGTATCATATGTATGTTTTACTGTTTTCGAGGTTAAAATTAGCCGCGTGTTTAAATTTAGCTTATTTACCTTATAACACACATACATACTTTAAAACTAAAAGAAAAGAACATAAATACTGTAATAATTATATACATATAACGGGAATTTTTTCTTACTAACGATTAAATGAAATGAAATTCTGGTTAAAAAAGACCATTATCGATTATAGAATTGAATCGCTCTTAAGTATTGTACTTTCCAATAATTCACGTGTATACATATATTAGAATTATATTATTCGATGTAGGTCAGGTCAGTATGATAGCGTAAAAAAATATATAAACATAATTTTAATACATTTGTCAAATCTTGTTTTGCTGCCATTACGACATTCGAATAAGCCGGTTTAATATAGATAAGCCGATTTATATTTTTTATTGTGTCGTATTATTATTTTTTTTCATTTTATGTGCAAGACATAACTTGTCTAGTAAAGCATGGGTTTATTGCCAAAATCAACGGTAGTTTTCGAACTTTGAATGTAAATAACCTATAATGTACGAGTCTTGTGGACGGTGGCCCATTAAATAACAATATTAGAATGACTATAGATAACTTTTATTTGACATTTCTTTTGAATGTTAGCTTTGCTTGATAAAGCTCAGGTTTATTTGATTAAAAAACGTGTTAATCTTTATTTTAGGGCTACTCACTTGAGACCTCCCATAATACAGCAATAATCATAATAATAATTTAAGCTATAGGTTAATCGTGTTTGGAAATTTAAAAAACAATCGGATGCTTGTTTATTCGCCTCTTTTCCCTAAAGCTTAATCATTTACAACCCATAATTTGTATTCAAAAGTCCCAATTTTATCCCGAAATACATATATCCCTTAAGTTAACATTTGAAAAATTGCAATAGTATCCTCTCATTTATAAGGTTTCCTTAAGTAAAAAAACAGTTGCGAGGAATATCTAATTGATACTGGCTGGAAAATTGCTACAAATAAAAAAATCTAAATTTGAACTTGGAATGATTGCGTCACAGAATAAGCATACAGAATTGTGGCAAACAGGGCGCAGGGTAGCCTGGGTAGTTCGGCTTTATCTCCGGGCGACACGAGGCTGATCCGGCCCGGATGATCCGGATCAGCGAGCGATCCCCGCATCGCTGCACGTGTGTAGCTATCGATTGTCTTCTACGAAACATAACCAGTATTTTTTTTTTTAATTACAAGCAAAAAAGGTTTTCTGTTAAAGCTATGAATACACTTTTTGCATTTCACCTCATCTATAAGATATGGCATAATTTTAATACTTATATAATAATAATATACATTGCAAATAACACGCAACAAAATTTATTTTGTATCTTCTACACTTTGGTGTGTCTACAAACATATTAATCTATTAGTATATCTACATAATTTATTAGCAAAATTAAAGAGAATAATGCTAATTTTGATTTAAAATGACTTATTCTATGTGGCTTGATCAAAGGTTAGCTTACGAAGGCCTGGCTAGAAAAAAAGAAACACAATAAGTATATGTAGCACCACAAATACATGTAAATTTACGTCTTATTTTTTAAATTTAAAATAATAGCAACTCCTGAGTACAATCCAGATCCGGCGGTCGTCTAATCCGGCTTAGGATATATCTTCGTACACATATGTATGTGAGCTATGCATGTGTGGGTTTTTTCCTGTATTACACAGACCTTCCAGTAAGTTGAGTTTGCATCATAATGTATATTAATACTAAATAAATACAGATATAAAGTCTTATTCCTTTAAAGGTAGACAGTGTCGAGAGACGTAAAAAGCTTACCTGAATGTTGAACTTGGAATGGAGATTCAAATAAATTGACATGTTGCTAATCCACCGATGTGAAGAATCCCCTATTCTAAAACTTTTCCTTTGATTGACTTTTACAATCTCTGCAAGATGAGAAGCGGCTGACATATTATACATTTTTCTATCGTTCCCTGATAAGTATGGAAGTGAATGTCAGTCATAATATCTTAAAACTAATATATGCCAATGTTGTGATTTCGAATGTTTTGTTATAGACCATTATAGACATATGTATTATATTACATTAAAACTTTAAGGTGTTGCTAAAGATTAAAATGAGATTATGGACATTGAAATGAAACAAATTTAACGATTTTATCGCGGCTTGATCACCACTTAAGCTTAGAGACCACCCCACCTCAGTCTTCCGTGAAGATGGATGCTGAAATGTATCCGAAACGTCGGAGCTCAATAAATAGTTACACATAAGGAAATCAATCTTAAAGTCTTAAAACAGTATAAATTCCTTTGTGTGTAGTGATTAAACCGCCATAAAATCCGTTAAATTTGTTTCATTTCAATGTCTAATATTCGCGTAAACTTAAGAAATAATTATGAGATTATGGAATAACCAAGTTAAATATTTTTGTCTGTCACTACAATGCATAGTTATCTAAGGGAGTGGCAAGTTTTATTTGAAGTTGAAGGGTGTACTCTAGATAAAGATCTATAGAAAAAAAAAAGGAAACCACTAGTCGGGCATTTCAAAAGTATAATAAAAACATAGTACATAACTACGACATTTTTTAAATAACAACTATAATCAGATACGAAGTAATAGATTAATATTTATATGAAATTAAAAATAACATTGTCAAAAAAACTGTGAAAACGTGTTCAATAACGACTTGATTCACTGTTAAGCATCAGTTTTCTGACACTGATGGCCCGTGTTCCTATATGACCACAATTTATTAATCCCCACCGCTAATTAATGGCTAGTTATTTAGTGTTATTTTCAATCCAAACCTGTATTAGAAATCCATATTTATTCGATGTTCAGATTAAAAGGCATTTTATATGATAATTTTCTTTTACCGACTAACACCAAACAATAACGAAGACACACAGGTTGTTCAAGTTATAGTATTTCATTAAAATTTTTAAAAATTAAAGTTTTACTTAGTTTTTATAAAAATATAAGGGAAAATGGAAGGAGAGTGAGATGAATGGAGGAAGGGTTCAATAAAAATTCTTTGGCCTATGCTTATCAAAGAAAGTCTAGGATTCTACTGATGAAATTTTTCAAATCGGTCCAGTAGTTTCGGAGCCTATTCAGTTCAAACAAACAAAGCTTTCCTCTTTATAATATTAGTATAGATTTAAAAAATATATACATATACTAGCTACAAAACCTTTTAAGGTTTAACATCTTTAGGTTTTAGCTGATGATTTTTTGTTAGAAACAATAATTTTTCGACATCTAAATGTTGTGTTTATAAAACCTTAATTCTGCTGTAAATGATAAATTACTCGTATATTAATTCTTATTCGTCTGCTTCATGACATAAAAAATCAAAATCCATAAAATTTAAAATACATTTTGATTTTATGGATTTTGATTCAAACTCCGCAAGTCATTACAAACAATATAATTAGTAGTGTAAAATAGAACACATTGCACGTGTGTCTCATCTGTGTTTTCTATAATTTATAACAAAGTTTTGAATGAGACTTGGAAACCATTGAAGGTGTTGTAGATAAATGGGTTTGAGATTAATCATAATATTTTTGAAATATCCAAACTACGAGTATAAGTTTACAAATAAACTAACGACGAGCATAGGAATCACATAACTTTAATCCTAAATCGTCATTTCCGCTATCATTAACATAAGTATATGTTTGAAAAAGATTTGATTATAAAACAATTTTTTTTTTTGCACTTCACGTAATACGGTCGCGTTTGTTTTAATTTTAATTGACAATTGATAAGGATAAATAAAGTGTTACAATAAGGAAATCGTTATAACTCTATCGCATAACACGCATAGATAATGATGATTGAGACACAAGTCATTATATGATCTTAAGTATTTGTTTTTTTTTTATTTATTTGCGTAAGTAGCTTTATAACAGGAAGTTAAAGTTATCTGGTAATAAGATATCAAAAGAGTAAAACATTTTTCGTTGATAAAAATATGCTTAATACTGTTAAGTCCAGAAATACGTTTAAAATGGATTAAGTGGTAAAAAATAACCTTCTTTAAAAATATAGAATGTGATAGCTGTTACTCTTCCCAAATAGATTGTAAAAGTCAATCAAGGGAAAGGATTTACAACAGGGTGCAATAGAAACCTGTCACTATATCTGAATCTCCATTCCACCAATTTGCACACTATTGCGTGGCCTTCGACTCTCAAGACTCTTGGCTCTGTCTACCCCGTAAACGATAAAGACGTAAAACAGTATCTGACCAAAAAAAAGCTTTAGCCATTCAGTCAGCGACGTAATATGTAAAATTAATTAATATCCACCCCTTCGGAATGAACACCTAAACACGTATACCGATTACGTCCAAATCCTTGGCAAGTTATTCAACAAAATCCGGATCTCGGTAATCCCGTAGGAGATGTATCCGGGTGCCCGGGTGGGCAGCCGCCGGCGCCTAATCCGGGCTCATCCGGGCTTGCTTAGCTACATGTGTGCTCTCTATGTATGACCGGCGTCTTTGTTGTACCTCAGGTGAAATTGTGAGGTCCTTATTATTATTTGATATATGAGACATTGATTCCACGTGGACAAAGCTGCGAGCGAAAAATTAGTATTCTTATAAACACATGCTTAACTTTATTATCATACTTTTACAAATAAATCATATCAGTAAATAAAAAGACAACAATTACTAAGGAATAAGAGAGTAAGGGCGACTTCTCCATCAATCACCTTCAGATAATCTCTTCTTCAGACCAATTTGATGCCTGCACCGGCTTAACTCACACATATAATTCTAATAAACAAACTCCATTCCCAAAATGCACCTTATACGTGATTGAAATAAAATACAAAATTACAAAAATGAACTAATAAAAATAGTGACACTCGATTTCCGACTTCAGTGTGTGCGTGTCATAATGCAAATCCTACAAGATTATTGCTTTTTGTTGGACTTTAATTTGGCTTTAAAGTCGAGTTGATATCGATGTGTGTGTAGCTTCAATCATTAGACTTATATTAAGTAGACCACTTGTTTTATAAACAGTTTAGGAAAGGTGTCATATTATTTTTATACCTACTATGACGTCATTAGCGATTATTTATTATTCACCCCATCCGTTTGGTTACTGACTTGTTTTTATGTTTTAAAATGGTATTATACATGTTTTAGTTCTTGTTTGCAGTCTGTCACCGAAAAAAGTTATCGTTGCTAAATGGAAGTACTACTCGCATTTTACTCACAAAACGAATCACACCAATGGTGTGATTCGCATATATTCTATGAGTCTTAATACAAAGCCTTACAGAAAATACAACTGAGGTAATATACTAATAGTACATTTTAAGGGTACACTTTTCATAAAAACATTACATTAGTAACATAGTGGTAATTTTAATGCACATATTAGATATGTTATTAATCTCTTTCAAAGATGAAGGAGAAAAAAGTGCATAAGCTGCGCTTTTTGCTAATGGATAATGCAGAGATAAACTCGCGTTACGCACACTTGCATGGTCTACTTTATATAAATCTGTGCTTTAATCCGTCGGCAACAACAGAGAGAGGCAATCAGCTGAGCCGTTGATCAATCGATAAAAAATCGTGGCGGTGGAGTTGTGTGGACAAATAAGCGTGCCGGTGTAGGCAGGATGATCGGATGATCTGGACCATTTGTCAAGATTAGGCTTACGACGGCACACGCGGTGTGTTGCCGGCCGGCTGCGGCCGAGGAATCGGTCAACTGTTTTGTTTTGCACACTTTGAGGTTTCTTGCACTGACGTGTGAGATTTCAGTCTTTCAGATGTCTTAGAATAAGTACCTCTGATAAAATTTTGTTCTCATAATCTGAACCTTATATTTATCTTTTTAGTAGAAGTGTGAAGAATAAGTAGTTAAAATTTGTTGTCACATGCGTTATGTAATAGTATAAAGTTTCCTTTTGAGTGACAGTTAAAAAAATAGTATAATGTAATCAATCCCCCTGTTTATGTTGTCTGTTAATGTTAACAATTAAGTAATTGCGCTGAAAAGAATCATTGATTCCAAACGTGATCACTGTGCATCTAAAGTATATCATCTCATAACTAATTTGTAATTTTGAAACAATACAACTTTGAAATTAATATGTAGTCCATTTGTTAGTTTAAATTCCAATTATCTCTTAAAGTAAATTATAAAATTGTTCAAATGGAACAAACTTTCTTCCCTTAATTATAAATACCATTGATAACGCTCTAGATATAATAACAATATTAGATATTTTTATTAAAATTCCATTCAATACTTGTTCAAAGTATCGTTACAGCCATAGAAGTGATCGCAATGGTTCGCTCCCTTTAACCGTCAGGGTCTCGTCTGACTGGGCTCACGGGGCGCCCTTAACAAAATCTTAATCCCTACAAAGGGTTAGTAATATTATCTTATTACGCACAAGAAATAAGCCTTTAATTCGAGCTGTTTCCTCCGTAAAATATGGCTACCGGTTCAATGGGTGAATTAATGCAAAAATTCCACGGGGCGAGACGTTTCTTATTAAGCTGTATATCGATTTGGTAATTAATACGGAAGATACTTATTGTTTTATATTTATAAATTTTTGATATAAGTAAAAAAAACACGTGAATATAGGCTCTTATTGATGAGTGGGTTTTTTGGAACTGTTATGATACCTATGTATATCAGTTAGAAAAACTCATTACTTTATATGTAAAAACTATTATATGTAAAAATCGTTTAAATAAATATAGGGAAGCACAAAAAAAACTTAAATAGTGAGATCCAAAAAATAAATCCAAAATCATTATTGCTTATAAATAAAAACAGACAAGTTAGGATGTAAAATTATATTTTTTTGATTGCCATGAACCTTGGATGCTTAACAATATATATTATTATTTAAGTTTGCTATAGTGTCCTATAGCACAAGTTTCGAACTTACTTTGGGGATAAATCTATTTAAGCGAGTTATCCCTAAATATGTATTTATTTTCTTATCAGAAGGCAATCATATGAAGTCGTAATGCCAATTCATCATGGGCTGACTTGTAGCGCACATCTAAAGACAGATCAAGGTAGGCAGTAATCGAAAGACACGCCACAGAAACATAAATTTAGCTACAATCGCGTTCACAACCATTAATCGCGGATTCTCTGTGAACGCTACTTTAATATATGCCCATGGTATAGGGGTGTATGGATTAAAAAAAATAATCGGACGAGTCCCAATGTAAGAAAGAGAAAATCAGAGAGGATATAGATAAATTAGGATTGCAATGTGGGTGTTATTCCTTTTACTAGAAATATTTCAGTTTTTTTCTTAAACTTTATATACTATTTCAACTAGTTACGAATGAGGCATAGTTTTGATATAAAATATACCATATTTTCCTTTCCTGATAGAAACTACACAAAAATATATCTATCAGGTTTCTTATTTCTTCAAAGTTTTAGAAAACTGGAAAGCAAGTTAGTTATTATATTCACATCGTTACGGCTGGTTTGCAAAATTTATGCAATCCTGAGTAGATAGATAATTTATTTATAGACAACAAAAAGTCTATGTCATTAGAAACACATAGAATATACCAATAAAATCTTAAGAGACACGTATCTTAAGAGATCTTAAGAGATATGTACGTGTATGTGCCGCAGCGATAGCAAAAGGTTGAAGCTCATTGAGACGTTTGTTTGTAGAACAAACCACTGATTTTCAGCCTTCACCTGGGGTTCATGAACATCGACATCCACGGTAGGTATGTCAACTGCCTTGAAACAGAAGAAAATAATATTTAAAACTACAACAAAATCTGATAACCGTCAACCCTACCCTACAAATCCGCAAGTACATGCACACATCGTTCGACCGGTGTATCTCCTGAGATCTGATAAGATTCAAATAAGGGATTAGAGAGGGACGCGGCGAGGATTTGCGCCCAACACCTGCGAGTGCGAAAGAGACAGTATGTGAGATTATCTCGACGGACCGCGCCAAGTGGTCTACACACGCGTTGGCTAAGGGATCCTCTGTTTTGCAAGATTTTCAAATCCACTCCATGTTTTTATTCGTTAGGATTAGAATAAAGTTTGAAGACGAAATCTAAGGGGAAAATCGGAATAATTTGATTGAATAATTCAAAGTGGCTTCTACATTATTATAATGTCCGATAAACGATTAGACCAAATGATTAAACGACGTGGTTGGGTTAGGGAGCTTTGTAAAACACGTGTTTTACACAACTTTTGGTAGTATCAATATAGCTAATGCGGTGTTACACATGAAGGAATATTCCATCGTAATACTTTTGAAGAAAAAGGCTAGCCTTCATAAAAGGTGGCAATATCAAAATCAAAGATTCAAAGATTATTCTATATATTTGAATATTACGATCTCTGACTGCGAAAACGATTTTAATAATTGCAGATAAATTCATAGGCTTAAAAGAAGATAAAAAACAAACAGGGATAGAATAATTTTATTTTATCCTAATTTAAAAATAAAAATAATACGCTCGTATAAAGGTACCGTGTATTTAGCGCGAGGGATTACAGTAAGACGGGATCAACGAAATCCCGGATACGGAATCGCCACATGCCGGCCTTTTTCGGGATTTTCTCGCCCGTCCCTTTAATAATCATTTTATACATTCATATATCCGTACATATGAATTTGTTAGCTCTCATACGTAATATGTATGTGCTATTGAAAAAAAAATCTTTTATAGAATTAACAGATAGGAGATTTGTTTAAAATTAACATACACAGTTACAAAACTTTGATGTTATGACTACTAATGTTTTATATGTACTTGGTTTGGTTTATTTTCTGCCTCATTTATTGTTCTGGCTTGGAATAAAAAACTCATTATGCCATTTTTTATGCTCTTATGCCTTAGTTGTTTATTAGTTACCGGTCGTGTCAAAGTTACAAAATATTTAAATATTAATTTAAATGCGTTTTTTCATTAACTATATATATTTTTTATGCGTTTGCATGCTTATTATTTATTTATGTCTTTATAATTCTTTATGAATGCTATTGAGTTTTCTAATATCCAACACTTGATGTCCTTTCAGTCGGCTCATCGCTATTTTTTACACCTAAACACAATTTTCACTGCTTTTTCAAAACAGAGCCTACAATTACGAGACTGGATGGCAATGCTTAACTGAACGGAGGGCTTATTATACAGATTTACATATAGTCCATCGCCTATGAGAAGTATTGCCAGTAATAGGCCCTTTTCCTTGATTAGCATTTACAATTTGCGCGGGAAAAGA
Organism: Cactoblastis cactorum; assembly: GCA_020352625.1. NCBI lineage: Eukaryota > Metazoa > Arthropoda > Insecta > Lepidoptera > Pyralidae > Cactoblastis > Cactoblastis cactorum. Next base: position 23,476 of record JADGIL010002525.1, read on the forward strand.
AACAGTTATCTTTCACTCTCAGACCAGCATGGCTGTGACAAGGTTAATGAATGATGCCAGAGATTAAAAGTACATAATATGTACTTTTAATCTGTGGCTTATCAGTTAAGCTTATACAACTATTTATGTAGCATTTGTCAGCCCTGTTGCATTAAGGTATTGAACTCAATCAGGGCTCGAGTTTACTTTTTATTCTTTTTTTCCGTTACGCCGAACTAATCCTTCGGCTTATCTTTGGCTTGCAGTGAAGAGTGAGCAGATTATCCTGTACATGCAAATATGTCCTTTAGCATGTCTTATATAAGGTTTACTCTATCTTGTAGAGATGATTTTGGGGTTAGCATGAGGTAGTCAATGAACCTTACGGGGTGAAACCGCGACCTACCGTAGGGGTTTGAGGGTTGATGAGTGTTCGTGGCCAAATGTTAAATATAATAAAAGTATTGTCTATTTCAATCATTGTTAATGTTATGAAGAACGCTGATTAGAAATAGTTTAGTATATTTAGTTGTACAGGTTATGTTATAGGAAGTTTAAAACTATAAGCTCCAATTAGTTCGAGCCACTGTTTGGGTAGTTTCCACATTATCATCCATACTAATGTATAAATGGGAAAGTGTGTTTATTTATTTGTCCACCTTACAAGTCAAAACGGAACAACGGATTAATGTGCTTTTGATGTGGAAATAATTGAATGGCTGGAGAGTGACATAGGCTACATTTTGTCTTTTCCCCGAATTTAACGCGAGCGAAGCCGCGGACAAAAGCTAGTAATAATATATTTATGTTACATATTTAAATTATATCCTCTGTTTACGATATATTTTTTGGTGATATGTTCATATCACCAAAAAAATCAAAACTACTATGTTTACTGACCTTTACATATGTTTATTTGGGTGACCTTGAGGTTACATTTATTTAAAGCGCTTATGTCATTCTAACAATCATCCCAGTTGCATTCTTAGTGGTGACTCGTCAGAGCTCGGGGTCCACTACCTGAAACCTGAACTAGGAGATTAGGTAAGGTTACTAGTTAGCACAGAGCTAGTACCGTCTGACCTCAACAGCCCAAAGGGTAAAAAACAACCAACCCTAGAATAGATTTATACAAAATCTAGATGGCGTAGGGGGACAGCTTAACTTACCTTATACACTCTAGTATCATATTTATTGAGATTAGCAAATTTATTATTAATATTTATAGTATTTTAACTAATACTTTTTAATGAAAATTCAAAAAGTCAACATCTATGGAACTATCTATTGACGACTATTGACGACCTCCGTGGTGTAACGGTGCGTACTTCACCGATACTCAGAAGGTCCCGGGTTCAATCCCCGGTCAGGTCATGATGGAAAATGACCTTTTTCTGATTGTCCTGGGCCTGGGATGTTTATCTATATATGTATTTATTGTAAAAATATAGTATCATTGAGTTAGTATCCCATAACACGAGTCTCGGA
>JADGIL010002531.1:0-14194 GCA_020352625.1 Cactoblastis cactorum
CTGTCTGTCCCTAGATATGGTTAGATCTTAAAAAATACGCCTCGGATTCAAAAGGAAGATCTTTAAACTCGTGCAAAGCCAGAGCACAACTAATGCTCGCGACTTCGTCCGCGTAGATTACTTAGTACTACTACAATAAATTATATCCCTCGGGAACCGTACATTTTTCCGGGATAAACAGTAGCCTATATTTTATTCTAGTTATTAAAAGATAAAGAGTTCATTTCTTGATAAAGGTTTAGGTAACTAGTATATAATAAAATTTATAATTCGTAACTTATTGTCCTTATTACACTAAAAATGTAAAAAGAGACCTACGATTAAGTCGTACCTACGATTTCGGGACACTACCATATTCCTTATATCATTTGTAAGAAGGTTCAAAATGGCATAAAAATTCGAATATGTTTCCGAGATACATGCAATGTCACCTTGGGAAATGTGGTCCCGTTCGGTATTTGGGCGCTGGCAAGTCTCCAGGCGGATCTGGGTCGGCAGCGCGTGAGCACACCTCGGGACCGACAAAAAGCATAAACTTGTATTTTATTCGTACAATTTATTTCATTTCGTTCAACACCTACTTAACTGAATAATTGATTTTTACACTAAGTATTAAGTATAAAAATCAGAAAGGTCGCAGGTCCAAATCTTACTGTAAGATTAGCATTTTGATGATTTTTTTAAGATCCGATAAGATAAATAATTATGTGCTTCGGAAATCAAGCTGAGAGTCCCAAACGCCTTATTATAATGTATATATCAACCTATACTCTAGATACTTTTTATGTTGCGTAGGTTAGATGGTAGTTACTTTATAAGATCAGTAAGCTAAGCACATCACCTATTTGAGGTAGCAGCATCCTCCCCACCCCGTGCCTATTCACTCCAGGTATTCCTTTCTTGCAACGATGTAATTCAGTAACAACGGCTACCTTCCTATCGACTTGATGAATCCTTGGGCAAAATGTTACAAAATTTTCACTTTATACTTACTACGATTTGATTATAATAAGATATAGTTAGATAATAGTTACAATATTGAATGACTTATTCTTAAACATTTACACCAATATATAGCCTATTTATTCTTGAGATCCATTTGTGACTTAGTTTGACATTAATTCAATCATTATAAATTTTCATCTTTCGATTGAAAACCATTCAAACAACAAAGTATATTTTATAACTTTTAAAATAAACTACATCAATTTCGTGCAAATCCAACAAAAATTCAACGGAATCCCTTAGTAAGTCTATACCTAAATACAATGCAAAAAGGAATCGTTAGATTTTGGTAATGAATAACGTGTAGAATAGAATATCCTACAGACACTGACCTCGGTGGCATCTACAATTAATATTTACATCATTAAAATGGTTAGTAATACTTTGGAACCCCACCAACGGCAGTCATATATACTCGGCTTTAAATTATTCACGCAACATCCGTCTATCCGTTTATATTACCGAAACGAATTGTAAAGATTATGAACACATCATTATAGGAATAACTAATGCTGATAAATTAAGAAGACTAATAAAAATTTAATTAAATAAAACAGACATTATAGGTTTAGTTTTTATCGTTAAATTATTGAATTGCCCGATATGAAAATGCCTATTTTATCCCTATTTTCCGTAACGGCATTGCCTTCATAATGAAAATAACAATCATCAAAATTACATAGTAGTTGTAGAACTGTGGTAGAACCACGTTAACCGAATTCATTTTTGCTAGTAGATATGCCTGAATGGATCAGCTCGCGTCGAAATTTACTAGAATCCTACAGAAAATCGTCTATTGAATGTTTTTCCGCTTCTATACTTCGTTCGGTGAGTGGGAAAGCCAAAAGCCCGTAAAGGTAGCAGAATCGATGTAGCAGGTAACTATAGGCTGCGGTGAACACCTCTCATTATGCAGACCATATGCTTGTTTACCCATTTGGTGCAAAAAAGTGCGTTCAATCTAACAAACTTCATTGTAGCACTAAAATCGCGAAAAATATTTTTAGTCGACCAAACGCCGCTATAGTCATCTCGCGCGTTAGAAGCGAAAGAAAATTGAAAATTCTGTTTACTACAGTCGTCAATAAGAAGAATAATATTTAGAATAACAATACCACACATGAAAAAAAAGAACAAGAGGAACTTACTGTGTGCCACCTAAAAAGTGGAATAAGACTAACAAGAATAGTTCCATAAGCTTTTTATAATGAAAGTTTTTTTTTAAATGATGTCCTAGATATCAATGAATAATTTCAACTTAATAAATAGAGCTGTCGGTAGGGGTGTGTGTCCTTATAGTGAAAGAATACCAATGTCTGTTTGTATGTCACTGTAGGTTTATGTGTAGATGGGAGCAAGGGAAACGATGTTGTTAGGTTGTACTCGTATATTGCATTGTCTAATGTAGGTTAAACACAATTATTGTAAAATGAACGTCGCGCGCGCAGGCGCTTAGTTGGCAGTTTTAGTAAACTAGTTATATTATCGGGTTTGCCCGTACACTGTCTGTATTCCGTTACGTTCATATAAACTGAATTTTTACCCGACTGCGGCAGAAGGAGGGTTATGTTTTTAGTTAATTGGTTTTTAAGTTTGAAATATATTTAGCACTTACTTATCGGAAAATTGCTATGAAGAATCATTTCAGAGAACAGGAAAATGGAGCAATAACACATACATATTCCTCATTTTTTTCTAAACATAAACGCTTCCGAATAATATCTATTCAAGTCTTTTTAACGATGGATTTCGCTATGTTCATAAACTCATTAATACACACTTACATTACACTGTTATATGATCTGAGCAAATTGATTCTAATAAGGACCAAAACTGCTTCAGTTTTTTTCAGCATTTCTTCTCAGCATGGTCGTTCCGAAATGCTGGTAGTCTGTAGCTTGATTATGCTAATATAAATGTTTATTACATATTGACTTGAAAAAGTACCTATGAAGTTCTAATTTTTGAATAAGTTAAGGCCGGATCGCCAATAACTGACATCCTAGGGGATGAGAAATAATTCTTTCCTTATTTACCGGTTAAATGCACAAGAACTGACACTTAGGTGATAAGTATTTAAATAAACAAAGTTTAGACATGCACTAAATCATAAAAGTGATCTCTTATATATTGTGTATTTTTTTTAAGTAATAGTAAGTAAACTCTACTAAGTACTTATATTAATTATGGTCCACTTAAAACTAACTAAGAAAGCACTATAATTTTATTGAAATCTTTGAGAAGTCAATTTGTTCATTTCTTATAATTATTAACTTCTGTCCTGGCCGCAAATAATCCCGCGAGAGCTTTTTTCACACCAAAAACAATCTATGACGGTCAAGAATAACTTAACATTAAATGATAAAGATGTATTTTCAGAGATTTCTAGAAACATACCTACTGAACTTAGTGAGTAGGAGAAAATAGAATTTCAATGAACTCAAACATTCAAAGAGCGCCGTGTTCAGACAATGTTCCGTTTCAGAAATGTTGAAATTCAAATCCTTTTACTGCGATCATTTCCACCGCTATGATTCTAAATAGTGTGCTTGAATAATTCGTATGAGAATATTCAAAGGGCATCATATATGAAGTTTCGTTTGCGTTTCAATGGAATAACATTTAACAATTTGTACAGCGAGTGACTTTACTATTGAAAGCGAAAACAATCGCAGATCCCCTTTTAGGATCAAAGGTAGACAAGTAAAAAGCCATATTTTCATGTGAAACTTTTCATGTGAGACTTTGTAATAAATAAAATTTGTTCTTTTAAGCATTTTATCAGATAAATTAACAATATAAAATTTCTCAAGACTCTTTTCATCAAAATTGTAACTGGATACAGTTTAAGTTTAGAAAGCTTCGTGGAATTGAGAGACTTTTTATTACAATCGTAGGTAATCATAAAATGATATCAAATCACAACCTTGAAGAAAAATCAATAGCTTATTATTTCATTTTCGGCCTGATGATTGATATTTAGTCTTCGAACATCTACGTTCCATATTTCATCGATTTTAGTATTGCCTCGTTACACGCACATTATATAAAATTAACTTTAGGGTAATACTTTATCGCTCTATCTTTTATTTAGTGAACGAGAAATCTGGAGTTCCGTCACACCATGGAAGTAAAAAGGCGTGTGTCCCCTTCGGTTAAACTTGTGTCTATTTTCTGTAATCCACTTTCGATTGGGAAGGCCTCATGCTTGTTAAATTGTATATAAAGATATAAATGGATTGTTATACAAATACAATTTAAACTTCGTATGGAAACCTGACCTAGTCTAAGGACAGGCAGAAGCACGGTTATGATTGCACAATATTATGTATTAGACTACAAAGTAGCACAATGTTGACGAATAGTTCCAAAAATATTCAGCAGTGGACGTGGCTGGTGTGGGCGGCTGAATAACGAATGCCTGCATCCACCGAATTCAAACATAATAAATAACACATTAATTTGTATTTGGTACATACGTGCAGAAATATCAGAGATTAAAGAGAAAGCTACACTTTGTAATCTCATACTCGGCTACGGTATATCAGATATACATTTAAGTGTGCCCCGAGAAAATTACAGCAATTTTTCTATATTTACGTCTTGTCTTCAAAGTAACAAACACAATAAAATATAATTAACCAATATGCAACAGACAATAAGTTATTAGCAGCAAATATATCGTTCTTATTAATATAATTAGATTAAAAATAACTTTTTACTGTTTGTCCATCCCAACCAAATACTAGCTTTTCCGAACGGATCCCTTATATATACAGTTGAGTAATGAAATACGTTGTGTTTATCCATGAAGCTAATAAGGGTGGAAAATAAATAAATTTATATTGTTCTGTTTACAAAATCACAACAAAAAGGCAGAAAACAATATATATTATTTTTTTCGACTATTTTATTTGAATTTCCTCGACCCTTTCTATTGAAGTGATTTGTAACCCGTGGTGCCATCTATCGAAATTCTGTGATATTTTTCTAGTTCAACAATACTAGCGCCATCTGTTTAAAGACAAAACAAAATTTTTAGATTCACACCCAAAATTATAATATTTATTGTGAACTGTTTCTAATCGATATATACAGATGGCAGTAACTGCCGATTATTCAAAAAATATCAGTTATCTGATAGGTAATAAGAAGAACTACGATTTCTCTGGGTAATGATGTAATGTTATAATCGAAATAAATATCTACTTTTATGTCAACCTTAACATGATCGTTTAAACCAAAAGCTAGCTTAGGATTCTAATATTGTTTAGTTAATGATGATGATTCGTATTTTGCAAAGATCGGAAATAATTGATCATTAATGAAAGCTATCAATCAAACTAATCAAGATCACATCCGGGCGATGTGCGTCTGCGCGGCGGCGCGCGGTGGTGCGCAAAGTTATTCCCAGAGCGTGCGGCGCGGGTGTACGGGCGGGGCCGGGGTGTGCGGGAGCAGTGATCAGTGTGTCGGCGCGCGCCGCCGCCGCCATGGGCAACCAACACTCTGCCGCACACACTACGCTCAAGCCCAGAAAAAACGTGCACTGGAAGTCAGCAGGTAAACACCCTTCGACCTTAAACCTTCTCGCAAATCCGACATGACCGCTGCCTCATATCACATCGCATCGTACGCGACTTGAGGCCCCTGACTACGTTTCTATTTTTAAAAAAGACTGCGCGCTGCGATTCCTAAAGCGTGGCACAACAAAACAAATCGTAAGACCGTCCGCGTTCATGTAACGATTATCACGCGTCTAATTTTGTTAAGAGTTTTATGCCAAATGATTTTATACCAGCAACCTGACGACTTTTGACGCCTGAATATAATGTAAATTTGAGTTTTCATACAAATGTTGTTACAATTTCAGGGCGGCCGGCACCGCCAGGAAAACCGGATATAATTCCGATACTGAGTGACGATGAGCCAAACGCAATCACTTTGCGGTGGTCCCCCGCAGCGCACGATGGGGGCGCGCCATTGCAAGGGTATCAGGTAGAATGTAATCGCCTGGGATCCCCGGACTGGATCCGCACGGCACCACCGGTCGTGCTGCGACCCGAACTGGTGCTGACAGGACTGGAACCCCCACATCGTTACCAGTTCCGCGTTGCAGCCTTGAACGCCGTCGGCCGGTCCGAATACAGCGAACTTTCCGACGTACTTACGGTTAGCTTTGAACGGGGCGCCCAGGAAGCGCCCGTTTTTCTACAACATCTCGATGACGTTACCGCTCTTGAAAATGACAAAACCGAATTCCGCGTATCGTTTACCGGTGCACCGACACCTATAATCGCCTGGTTCAAAGACGACTATGAAATATTTAGCAGCCGACGAACTGCGATCACGACCACTGAGTCTTCTAGCATACTTGTTTTTCACCAAACCCTGGCCAGCGATGAGGGTGAAATAAAATGTACAGCCACTAACCGCGCTGGACATGCTGTTACCAAGGCAAGGCTCGCTCTAGAAGCTGCACCTAAATTACGCTACCCGCGTCAGTACGAAGATGGATTACTTTACGAAATAAACGAAACGGTTTACTTAAAAACCACAATCGTAGGAAAGCCGACACCAACCATTGAATGGCTACACGACGGGCAACCAATAGTTGTAGATGATCGCGTAGAAATTACAAATACGCCTAAATTCTCAGTGCTAAAGATTCACTCAGCGCGAAGAAGCGACCGCGGGGAATATCAAGTACATGCGAGAAACAATATAGGTGAGGATACTGCCGCCTTTTTGGTGACGATAACAGCCCCACCGGATGCTCCCAAGAACGTGTCAGTTACACGGCAGGTGGACAAGTCTGTAACATTAGTTTGGGAAGCACCAGAAGACGACGGCGGTTGTCGCATAGGAAATTACGTAGTGGAATATTACCGCACTGGATGGAACGTGTGGTTGAAGGCAACAACAAGTCGAAAGACGAGCGTGACGCTTTTCGATTTAATCGAAGGCAGTGAGTATCGCTTCCGCGTGAAAGCCGAGAGTCCTTATGGCATGAGCGCGCCGAGTGCGGAGTCTGCGACTGTAAAGTTACCCGGTCGATCTGTTGATGTGGAGTTCTTAGCGGTGGAGTCGAGGATTATCAATAACGCTCTGACGAAGGAGGAAGGTGAAGTGCCGCGGGTGTCGCCGGTACCACGACGCAAGAGAGCGAACACGGCACCGGAGGCAGCGCCTCCAACGCGCGTGCCTCGTAATGACCACAAGGACCCAGCGGGCAGCAACGAGTTTATGCTGGTCTTGTATCCAGACAAGGCGGATGACAAATCCGGTAACTATCTTGTTCTACATCTTGTTACTACAACAAAGTCTCTTATTAATAAAACAAAGTCTCTTTCTTCTGTCTGTCCCTATGTATTATGCTTCGATCTTTAAAACTACGCAACGGATTTTAATGAGGTATTTTTTAAATTGATAGGTAAAATCATAAAGAAGGTTTTTAAGGGGGGCGACGCTAGTTCTTACTAATAAAATAATTGTGAAAGAAATTTAGATGATTTTTTTAACCATAAGCAAATAAGCATAAAACCATAAGCAAAAAATTTGATTTTGATGACATTTTATACACGTCTAAAGTAAAAACTTATTATACACAACAAAAGGGAATTAGTATTTTAGTTTAAGATTTTAGATAAAGTATAATTTAAAACCTCTTCTAAATTTACAAAAATATTTTTATCATTTACTTCGACTACTTAGTAAGTTTCAATATTAGACGAACGCACAAAGTTCTGACTCCGTCTTACAGGATAAACGTGATAAAATCCACTTCAAAAGCAGCTTGTTATTACTTTGATGCATATTTTCGCATCGAAGTTTGCAGACGGCAAATGCTACCGGAGATCGTTATTCACCTTGTTTGTTATCTCGTTAAAGCTGTTAGCAACGAACAGATTCCAGCGAATGTTTATTTTATTCGTTCTATCAATAAACACTACTAACATCTTTATTCAATAACCTTGCAAAGCGAATAATACGAAAATTGCAATGTACAGCTATGCGAAATTTTGTAAATTGATCAACTTAGATCTTTATAAATTTTAATGGAATATAATACATATTTTACAAAATTTCTGATAATCGGTTAAGTAAAAATGGATATACCAATTTAATCACGAAGAATTACAATGTAATATAATGAAAACACACATTCGTATATGCAACAATGAGCTTGTGGGTATCACCAATAATAATCATAACATTTAATTTCAAGAACTACAGGCCATACTATATGGGTAGATAATATATGATAATTAATATCTACAGATTTAAAATTTAATGAAACTAACTTTTCGCATATTAAAGTAGAAAAATTTATCTGATAAAAACTTCTGATCTACGAGATATTGTCTTTGTGGATAGAACCCGCGTCAGGCGCGTGCGCATATTTAGACTATAAATAAACAGCGAAACTTACTGTTCAGAAGCTTGCGGAACCGCGCGCTATTGTTGATAGTTTTATAGAACTTTTATTTCTTTGTTGACATATATGTGTATTTATTATAAAATACAATATCGTTATGTTTGTATCCCACAAAACAAGTCTTGAACTTAGTTTGGGTAACTCAATTTGTCTGATATGTTCATATTTATTTTTGAGGAAGTAGAAAACTTCCTGATACTTTTATTTAATTTTATACAAATATCTTAATTAATAGTAATCTAGATCGGAACAAATAGTCGAAAAAATTAATTATAATATGCATTTGTAAAAGACACTATTCGTTTGCCATTGAATACCTACCATTAATAGATTAATCACTGGTATCAGTTTTATTTAAGGCAATACTGATGGTCATACCATCTTTGTAATTGACATGTAGCCAAATATATAACTGTGATTGCCATCACAACACAAAGTATGACTGACTAATTTATTATGTAAATTTATAGACATGCATTTATTTTTGGCGGCTATAGTGCATTCATAATGCTAAAGCGAATGGCGAAGCGAATGGAAAGAATGATATATTAAAAATATATAATATATATAACTATAATATAACAATATTCACTATTTCAGAAAAAAGGAAGTCATTCCAGTTAGACCTGGAAGACGCGCTCTCGCCGCCTCCGATCTCACTATCGGCCCCCGAGCTCAGCTCGCGCTGCATCATGCCATTCAAGGCACTCCGCAATGCCGTCAGTTCCACCGAGCTTCTACACGAGCGAGCCATGGCACGCTTCTACAAGGCTGTACAAATGAAGGAGGAACAAACTAAAAACAAAGACGACAAGCCCTCTAAATTAGATATCAACACTGACATTCCGTACACTAGCCATGCCAAGACAGACAACGTTGAAACGAAAAAACTCGCACCAACCACAATGAAAACACCAGACATCTACGTCAAGACAGACTCTGTGGAAGACAGACAATACAAATACAACTCCAGACAGGCCTCTCAAGACTCCGATACTTCTGATAACAGATGGCAACAAAATAGTATGTCCTTTGATGAAGATTACACAGCCAGTACGGTTTCTACAGATGAAGAATATTCAGAAGAGGAAGGGAGCTTCATTGGCGAGCTTGACAGAAGCGGTCAATACACAAATGAAGAAGAAACGTACAATCCAAGGGACAAAATGGTACGACGATCACCATCTTTTGTGAAAGAAGCTGAAGAGGAAGAAGAATCTGAAAGAGAGATTCTTAAACCTTTACCTCTTCCTGACCCTAATTTTGTTCCAAAGCCCATTTTAAAACGTAGGGATTTAGACCTACCCGAGCCTAAGCCTCAGCAACCAGAAATAAATACAGGTCTCACAAACTTCACAAATAAAATCCATGAAGAAAAAATAAAGCAAGAAGAAAAACCCAAGAAAGATGAAAAAATTTCAATGTTCAAAAAGTTTACAAAAATGCCCGTACAAAAACCTTTCCAGTTTTCAAAAATTCTGTCTAAAAAAGAACCTGAAAGACCAAAAAAAGAAAACACTATTACAAACAATGCTAATAAGAAACCCAACAAAATTGACAATATTCAAGACAAAATGAGTGATGAGGGTCGGACTGTTATAGATTATTATACAAACATTGTCAAAGAATATGGTAATCAAAAAAAACCGGCTGCGAAACTTTACACCACGACTGAAGATTTAAAATCTGTTGCAGAAAAGCAAGCGAAAACGGAAACTACTTTAAAAGTTCCCACCTCCGGTGGAAAGAAGGTTGTCAAGCAGAGAAAAACACAAGCAAATAAATCAAATAATAACAAAGTTACGACAATAAAGCCAAAACAAGTTAATTCCATAGCTAAATCAAATTTAAAACAACAGTCCAACAATGAAAACCCAAAGCTTATGAAAAAGGTAAACTCGACAACAAATGCACAAGATAAGCAAAACAAATTGCAAGAACGTAATAAAAAATATACTCAACAAATCGTTCTAAAGAAAACGGAGCGAGCGACGATCGTAATACCGATAGATTACCAAGAGCTAGAAGAGAAAGCTAAAGTAACAGTAAGATCCGCCATCGACTACACTGTAGACATGTGTCTACTTCTTTTGGCTTTCTGGGTTTACTTTTTTAAAGACGAGAGACTCGCGATCCCTTTCCTCATACTCATCATATACCGACAGCTGCAAGAGACCTTCCTGATGAACATACCAGAGTGGGTCCGCCACCATACTCCCAGCTGGATCAAGAAAAAGACTTCTTGATCGTTTCCAAAAGACATTGTGCGTTAATCTGATTGTATTGTGAATATTGAATGTTGAGTGATATGTGATTTATTTATATATGTTTAATATAAACTACTCTTTTTGTGTTAACGTATTCGTTTTACAAACAAAAATAAGCGATGTAAAATTAGTTGGTCATGCCGTTGTAACTATAGGCAACATTTTTGAAAATTTGTTTTTTACTATATCACAATGTTAGAATCTCGTTTAATTACATATTTTTTTCCAAAATTATCCCGTTCTATAACTCAATTTAGAATTCCATGTACGGATTGTATCAAGCATAGTCCGAAACGAAAAGTTGTAGACCCTAAGACATGTCATATTCGAGACAAGGGTCTCGTTCTTGGTGTGTATTTCAATGAAAATATTTCGACTGGCGAAAGTGCGATTCTGACCGCTAGTGCTCAAAAATACGATCTAAAAACTAATGGAAAACTATGGAAACAGCTCAAGCTTGCCCCCATTCCAAGATTAGGGGAACACAGAGTGTTCTTCGACTTAGATTCAGATTACGCTTTCGTAGCTGTGGCCGGCCTCGGATCAGAGTGTCTAACCTACAATGAGTTGGAACAGTTAGATGAAAGCAAGGAAGCCATAAGAATAGCGGCCGGTATAGGTTCCAGAGCGCTGCAAGAAATGCATCCAAGGCATATCGATGTTGAGTCCTTCGGCAACGCAGAAGCTGCAGCCGAGGGCGCCGCGCTCGCCACTTGGCAGTTTCGAGAGTATAGAGCACCGGATATTACGCGGAGAATTCCAATAGTTCGACTACATCTTTATGACGACTGCGACTATGTGGGCTGGAAAATGGGCATGCTAAAAGCCGAAGCTCAAAATTTGGCACGATTTCTGCAGGAGATGCCAGCAAACTTACTTAATCCTACAAGTTTCGCTAAATTTGCAGTTGATTTGCTTTGCGAATTAGATATTAACGTTCATGTAAAGACCCAAGGATGGGCAGCAAGTCGAGAGATGGGAGGTTTTGTAGGTATTGGAAAATCATCTGTCCAGCCCCCGCTTTTTGTAGAAATTGGTTACTTCGGAGGTAGCCCATGTACTAGGCCCATTGTTTTAATAGGTAAGGGTGTCACGTTCGATAGCGGATCTCTTGATTTGAAAGCAGCTAAGGATTTAAAGTACATGAGAGGTGACATGGCGGGAGCCGCGTGCGTACTGGCGATTACGAGAGCCGCCGCCAGGTTGAAGCTACCTGTTAATATTAGAGGAATTTTACCACTTTGCGAGATCATGCCCAGCGGCCGCAGTCCAAAGTTCGGTGACGTATTCACTAGCGGCAACGGCAAATCCATTCACCTAAGGTTGCCTTCTAAAGAGGGACGTTTGGTGCTAGCTGACAGTTTATTATACGCAAGGAAATATTGGCCGCAATTCATTGTGGACATCGGGACCATGTCAAAAGAACTATTAGATTCTTTGGGCGGGGCAGCGTGCGGGTTCTATACGAATTCGGAAGAGCTGATGTGTTACACACAGGCTGCGAGCAGTCAGACGGGGGACCGCATATGGCGGATGCCGTTGTGGAAGTACTACGAACAGCGCGTTCTCAATTGCGACACCGCTGACGTGGGAAACACTGCCAAACACCAGTACGGAGACTCCCCGAACTGTGCCGCGTTCCTTAAGCAATTCGTGTGTGACAGCCAATGGATGCACTTCGACACATACAACATTATGTACAGCAAGGGCAGTGATTTCGAGTACCTAGGTCGCGGCATGACGGGCCGCCCCACGCGCACCGTTATCGAACTCATGTGCCAGTTGGTGGCAGACTCCAAATTGTAATTGTACATATTTTTTATCACCACTGTCTTTTTGTACTAAATATGTAAGAAACAAATTTTCCAAAGTCGTCTCAATTATTGCAGTTGTAACAGACCTTAAAAATTAAAATGATAACCAGTATAGTACTTATTTATTTCAAATATCCGGTAACCCTATTTATTTAAATAAGTAAGGACCTTTTTTATCGCGCGTAGAATACGGTATTTATAAAAAAATTAAAAGTTCAGAATCATTTACACCAGAATGAGATCTGTAACTTGCACTTGATTAAGATTTTACATAAGTGTAAGTATATAATAAAAGGCATGTTAATATTTTAAAAAGATTTTATAGGAAATATACAACAGTAAAGAAGACAAAATAATATTGTATTAGCTGTGTGATTTCATTGATTATAATAAACTCTTTCAACCCTTATAAAGGAAGGGTTCAGAACAGATTCAATCAATTAGCTAAAAGTTTACATTAAAATCGAATAGTGGATCCAATACTAGGTACATTCGGGTTTAAATATTTTTTGTATGAATTTGTTTCACAGTTTTTTTCCATATGACTACCGTATTTAATCAGCGTACGGCCAGTAGTGTATTCATCATGGATCATATTTATGTCGCAAACGTTTATTAGTTTCTGCACGCGCGCACGCAGCTAACCGAAGGACAGCGCGTCGACATCGTAAGGGCTCTTTCCAGTAACATGCATAGCATTTCTCCATCGCCAACCTTAGTTCCTCACAAGGATTGGTATCTCTCGGAATTTTCTCTGCCACGACGTCTGCCATGGCGTCCACGGCTATAACTCTATGTCTCATCTCACTATAAAAACACTTGAGTTTCAAAGCATTTTTATGAATACAACCTCGCTCAGTATCATCATTTAAAATTCTGTCGAACGTCTCCATCATATCAAAAAAACTATGAAATTCATCACACATTTTACTTAAATTTTATTCGCTGTTATTCATGATATTTCCAAAAAGCTATTTTTTTTAATATTGGTCATTATTGTCACATAAGTAAACAGTGGAAGTCATAATTAAAATAAAAACGACTAGGCTTCGTCGATTCAAACTTTATTTTTTAATAAATTAGGAAAATATATTAGACAAGACAATTATGGCACACGATCATATTATTATATTATAGTCACATTTCATATAAATAAAAAGTAGATAGTTAAATGCATTACAATAAAATGGATAAACTAAATTTTACAATTTTGGGCTTGTACTTACTCATTATAACTGTAAAGTTTCTATAAAAAAAAGTTATGAATTAACAGTACAAAATAAAGAAGCTATGCATCATATGCACATACGATAAACATATCTCTTAAAATATAAACAAATATTGCAATAAAGTTAATAATTAAAATTTATATTTAATTTGAACAGTTCATAGGAATGTTAAAGAATAAAAAATCTTTTTTCGTAAAGGTCTTAAATATACATTTTTTGATTCGATTACGATTAGGCATTTACAATTAAAGGTATTGAGAATAACAATGTATGCAAAATAACCTATCTTAGTAAATGGTGATTTCGGTAAACGTTTACAAAATTGAGATTCAGCCTCTTAGTTTTGGAGCAAACACACACAATTTTAAAATTGTAAATTTCATAAATGCATTACATAAATCTAAGGTCAATAATCGATCTTATCTTCTATATATATAAAAA
>JADGIL010002539.1:1660-16300 GCA_020352625.1 Cactoblastis cactorum
TAAGCCACTCAATGTATTTTTGTACTAACGAGACACGCACGGAAGACGTTTATAATTTCATAATATTAAAATGTTTCGCATTGATACTGGCCAACAATAGGCGAACAATCACTACAATAGGCGAAGGTAACAATGACACTATGGCAAACATGTGAGATGCCAATACCTTGTTGGTATATAAAAATATATATAGTCGATTTTTGAAATGATTGAAAGATCTCTGTTCGGATACATTTACGACTGTGTTTTGATAAATGCCGATGATTTTGTTAAGTCTTATTTGAGGTGTGTGGGATCTATTGTTAGTTAGCAAAGTACTATTGTGTAAAATAAAAGAGTAGCTAAGGATGGGCTCATTGCAGGCCATTGTGGCGGGTGTGCGTGGACAATGCGCTGATCATGTTTAGAAATTTTGGACAATTTCGGTTTTTTGCAACTGGATACACCTTGATACACAGGAGAGTATTTTATTGTATTATGGATACCAAATTAAACAGTTTTAGTGTCAGTGCGGGTAACGTTAAATATTATAAAAATGAAAATAAACTCTGAATGGAGTTTATATACTCAAAGGAAAGTGGCAGGTGATGTTTAAATAAGTGACGGCCAGAAAATTTTAAATATTATAAACCAGCTAATGCCCGCAACATCGTCCGACCAATGAAATAATACCTTGTTAGTCCCTTGCTCGGTTACAATAAATTATGTCCCTCGGTAACCGTACATTTTTCCGGGATAAAAAGTAGCCTATCTTTTAATTTAGGTCATAGTCCATCGCTGTTTTTTTATATCAGAGGGAGGAAAACGAGCAGGCGGGTCACGCCGCTGTGCCAAACATCCAGATCTGTTCGATAGTTTTTGTGTGTTGCACGTACAAACATACAGAAAGAGAGACAAAAATTCTAAAAACAATCGTTTTGGCTTCTATAGGCCCTATAAAGAGCCCGTATATATGTTTTTCTTAAATATGTCCCATGTACAGACATAGCTCAGTTTCAATTTTATTTTATGTTTAGATATCTCTATTAATTATTGTTTTTGTAATTTTGTTTAAGTAATTATCTATTTCAAAATTATTCGCACATGGTCAATTTCCAAGATAAGAAAGTAAAAATAAAATAAATCACAATGTGCTTCACCAAATACGGCCCTGTTCAAGTAAGTACCACCTACAGGGAGGTAAATTTTTCGGAAACTATTTAAACGATTCATGCGAATCTTAACACTAGAATACGTAGATCTACAATCCATACGCCCGTCACATCACGAAGGACGATTAGTGTTCGAAATTGTGTATTAAAAGACATAATTTTTTTAAACATTTACGGTATTAAAATTATTTCGATTGATTAGGTTAAACGCATAAACACTTAAAGTATCGTTTAAGTTATATATAGAGGTAAATTCAGCAAAGCTTAGGAAAGTACAAATTAATTACATAATTATTGACGTTGCAGTAATTACTAGAAAATGCATTCTCTTAATTGTATATTGTGTCGGTACACAAAACACTATTATTCTGTTGAGAACAACATATGCACGGCTCCAGGCGATCTTTGGCGTTGGGTATAAGTACATACAGTGTTTAAGAACATTTTAAAATGTCTATCTATCATTTTCATTAAATAAAAATAAAATTAATCGTTTTGTTGTTTTGAGAAGAGAAAAGTTGAGATGAGGAAAAAGAAATCCACCAAGAACACTAGACATCCTAAAGTGTACGACTACATTAACATGTTAGAGTGCATCTACAACCAGAGGTTAGCTTTTCAGGGTTCCGTAGCCAATAGACAAAAACGGAAGCCTTATACCTAGTATCGTTGTCCGTATGTCACTGTCATTTTATTCGGAGACTATGTATACTATAAGGTTTAAAGTTGAAAATTGATTTTGTAAAATAAACTATCAAAGGTAAGCAGTCCGTACTACATGTACTGACGGATGAAAATTTTTTGTGTCAAAATATTGCCTTATGGGGTATCATAGGATAAGTTTTTTAAAATGATATAGAGACCCCTAAAACAGTTTTTTGATTATGCTAATATATCTTGAAATATTCGCTTCTAAAGTAGCAAAATATGCCCCCCCCCCCGCTCCCTCTTAACATTTAAATAACCAGCGAAAAAATTGGTATATAAATTTATACGCGGCAAGGTCTTTGTTGTAGTTTGTAAATCGCTAGCCGCTGATGCTTTGCACCCGTGGAAAGTCCTGGACAGCGGATCTGTTATTATTTCCAATATAATACACAATCCAGGTTATGTCGGCGGCGCGGCGGCATGTGTGCTCGCTTTGTTTCGAAATTTCCGCTTCAGGCGCTATCTTTTATACATTTCATGATTTTGAAGAGACTACACACTTTATATGTCCTTTGTTTGGCACATACGAATTCTTTATTTTCGATGTATTCATACAATATTTTATTTTAGTGTGTAAACTTACAACTTACGACAAAATTATCCTCATAAATATTAGAGATACGAAAGATCGCTTGCATATTTTGTTTAACACGTTTTATCCGCCTTATTAATGATCCTTTTAGTAGCTAGGATTACTGAGAAAACATAGTGCCTTTTAAATTTTCCTGGAGAAAAGTACTGATCCTGTGGGATAAATAATAAGTGAGGCTCGGTGCCCAGGGTCCGCTTTCCTATTTTTGCCGCTCCAAAGCGCCTGATCTTCAGCATCCCGTGTCGTGACACGATTGACATGCATGCTATCTCTGGCGACGTCAAACCATTCTGGATATCAATTATAAACGTCTTCTGAGCAATACCCGTCCTAAGTCTTCTTATTCTCTTCTCTTCAAAATCATTTTTGATTAATAAAAATTACTTATCGGTGTAAATAAATGATTAATTATCTATCAATGCCGTTTCCTTTTTTTATTTATACTTCACACACGCGTACATTTTGTGATCAAAATAAACTGGTCGAACACTGTTCCGCCTAATTCGAGAACTTCAATCGTGAATCATAAAAAAATTCCAGAAATGGCTATAAAAATGACAAAATCCTTCGCCGTGTGACCTGGGCCGGATTTAGTGTATAAATAACGCGGGAACGAGCCCGTCCGCGCTAAGCCTGATTTACGGAGGAGCCCGGGGCGCGCCGCGCCGCGTCGCCTTCACGGTTTATTGATGAAATAACATAAAGCCAACGGAGGCTTCGTACCTTATAGAACCGTGCGATCTGCTGAGACTAATTATCTAAAATTAGAGGAAATGCTGATTAATAAGCACATTCTGTATTCTGTCTTGGTGAAATGTTACTTTAAAAGCCTTTCCCAAAGTGGGTGATAACGCCCCCTTGTGGGCGCTGCAGGCCTAAAGGGGGTGATAAGAGACCCAGAAAAAATGGGGGCGTTGTGTAGTATAGTGGTAAGAGACTCAGAGAAAAAATGGAGGCGTTATTAATTTATTATTCTAAATTAATTTATTCTCAAAGTGTGCAGTACACAAAATAAGTTTGGAAACCCCTGCTTTTAATCCACCCTTCAATTATATGCATGCCTAAATATGTTAACGAATGAAGTCCATTAAAATAATAGATATCTATCCATTGAAATAGTCTGCTTTATTAACAAAGCTACATTATTCTGTTACACAAGGTCATGTAATGAAATAAACTATATGTTATAATAAAATTAATTTAATTAATATAATAGTGTCTCACACCTTTTACTAGCTGCGCCCTGCGGCTTTACTACCGTTCAAATTCATTCATTCTGGTTTGGTGTACGTCTAAGTCCCAAGCCTAGGAAACTCTAAGAAACAGGCACCGATATTTGTACCCGAACAGGTTTCAGTAACACATAAATAACCAATTAAATATAACTCTAATCGAGGGCTATTTATACAGAATTTCAGTATTCAAAGCGAGCGGTACAACGGAACGACTGTGAAGTTATTTATTGACCAAACATTAATTGAACGGCCACATTTATCGTCGGCCTCGATGTGCTGTGCAAAGTAAAATTTATAAAAATATATAAATTATGTAATTTGCTGGTCAATATATTATAAGGTTCCGTATCCAAGAATAAAACCGTCCGTGTTTTCGTCCGTCCGTATCACAGGCTGTATCACATGAATCAAAATAAGTACCTAGTTAAACAGTTAAAATTTTCACAATTAACGTATTTATCTTGACGTTATTACAAATACAATTAAAAAACCGAATAAAATAAATACTAAAGGGGGGAGGGGTCCTCACACAACAAATGCGAGTTTTTGCAGTTTTGCAGTTTTATATACATACTTATATAGATAATGGTACGGAACCCTAAGAGCGCGAATCCGACTCACACTTAGCTGGTTAATTTGATTTTCAAGTGACAATATGTTTGAATGTTTTAATTCTTATATCTAAGACTGCGCAGAATGTCATGCCAGCGTCAAAATATATCAAAACACATAATATCCTCGCAACGCTAAATCAATCGCGCCGTTTCAAAAGCTAATACATCTAGACTCGCACAAATCAGCATTCTATAGTTGTCCAGAAATTGTTATTGATAGTCGTTTGTGCGCGGCGGCATAACTCAGGCTCGGCCGCGCCGCTCGGACGCACACCGCGGCCGCGCGACGTGCGCACTCGCAGCGCACATCGTCAACATTAGCACTCGACGGCTGTGATAGCGCGCTCGAGTTATTGATATTCAGCAGAAATTGGTTCCTTTAAATATACCTTCACGACTTTATGTATAAAAGTATTTATATTCCGGAAATTAGAAATTCCATATTATATAATTGGATAATTTTATCAATTTGCATATTATATCATTTCTGTGAGCATTGTGGTCATTTTTTGAGTCCTCACAGAACTCTTATAACTACAACAGGCAAAACATGTAACCGTTGCAACCGGTTACATTTATTGAATACAGGTACCAAATCACTTTAAATAAACAATTAAAATGAAATAAGTAAATATTTAAGAGGTTTCCCAATTTCTAATTTAACACACACGTTTCTTTTTTGTTTCTGTAAATAATTATTTGTTTGGTGTGATAGAATTTTTTACAGATACTAAATTGGTACAGAACCCATCGTGTGCGAATCCGGCTCTCAAATGGCCGGATTTATAATTTACCCTAGACAAAAAACTAATCGGTCACCAGTTTTGAGGAAGGAAATCTGACAAACGCTCATAACTCACAATGTAAACTTGTCTGTACCAATTTTCTCATGAACACCGCAATATTTCACAATTAATTATACATTCATACACAATGTAAACATGCTCTATTGTCCACAAGTGGGGTACTATGGTCATAGACACTCCTGCACTATGGTATCTTGAATAAAAATAGTGCCCACCATGCAAACGACTTTATAATAGAGCTAATTATACATTATGATAATTTTATGACTAAAATGTCTTTTTATTATAAAGGGTGTATAACATTATGTACGTATATTCTGCCCTGACACGCATGAGAATTTTAATGTCGCATGTGTCACCGCCGCGTCCAGAGAGGATTACTTCTATTTATATCAGTTGACCGCAAGGATTATATTCTTTATGAATTCGGATGAAACGATTTCATAAATGGTCGTGTCATCTTCGCTAGCAAAGCTATAATGGACAATGGCTGATAAACTTTTGTTGCTTGTAAATTTTAACTATATTATATTTATAATAAACATAATTTTGACAGCAAATATGAGAATAAAAAATACACTAAATACGTATACATTTAACAATAACTGTTTTCTAAAACTCTTACATCTTTTATGAAATAAAATTACCTTAATTTGTATATTATTGTAATGTTCACATGCAGCTCCGATGAAACGTCGCTCGTATAGTCATGTTGCTGCAAGTAACAAATGTTTTCTCACAAGAAAACAAAGTGGTGTGAACAGGGCGTGCCGGCCGGCGCGGGCCCGCCTTCGGCTGCAGCGAGAGGTTCTCAGCACCATGCCGATGTCCTGGAGAGCAGAGTTGGATTGTGTTGTACCAAGATCAAAATATTATCTTACAATTTTATTAAAAAGAACTATATTATTATATAAAGTCATGAAATGTTTCTTCGTATTTCTCGGAGTTTTATCGGTAGCGATGGGAAAGTCAGACAACTTCGTATGTTTAATTTTACATAATAAATAATGTTGTGATAACGTTGTAATTTTGACGGGCCTTGTTGAAGATTTTAATTATGTAAAGTGGTCTTATCTTGCAACTAGCAACCGTCCCACAATTTCACCGGCATTACTCCCATACCCGTGGATTAACTAAAAAAATAAATAAAAAGTTGTCTATAGTCGTCCTCGTGAAATGAATTATTTTTACTAAAATTAAAAGAATTGTTCAATCGGACCGGTAGTTTCTGAGATAAGCTTTACGATATTAATATACATAGAAGTACATATATCTATAAACAAATAGATAAGATTTTTTCAATTACGAAATGTCAACATTTTTATACATATGTATATACTATCGGATTTCCTAAAAGAAGAGAGCTATAAATTCCTTATTTCACAACTTTTCCCACGGCAGGTGTTAAGATTGAAGAACAAATTTTTATAAGTAGGGTTTACATCTCAAGTATTTATAATAAAATATTTTTCAACAATACTCCACGCCTTCTTTGATAAAGAACTGCAATTTGTCGCGATAAATACACTAGATTTCTCACGTGAAACCGCTGTTCTCCGGTGGGCGGGCGGCGCCGCAGCGCGGCTGCCCGCCTCCGAGCCGCTGCTGGGCGCCCGCTGCCCGGGTGGTGCATGGCGGAGGGGCGCGGATGCGGAGACGTGTGAAGAATATTTCTTTTTTCTACATTATGAGAAAGTATTTATTTAACTATTAAAATACTAATATTATAAAGAGGTTGTGTCTAATTTTAGGTGAATAATCTTCGGATAATTGACCCGTCTGACGGTATTTGGTATGAAGGTAGTCAAGTCTCTGGGAACGACAAAGTATAGTTATTATCTGACGATATAATCGATTTCTGCACAGGCAAAGCTGCGAGCGGATGGCTATTTGGATAAGGACCACGTTAGCGTGATCTTCAGCCCCTTAGAGCTGCCAGTGAGGACAGGCGGACTTGATGGTTGCCGAATAGCTATTTTTTCTGCTTATTTTAACTAAAAACTAAGTGATAGGGCTAGAAATGAAGTAATAAAGGAAACAAGTGACTTGAAAGAGGGTATGCTGGATAATTTGATCATGGAGGGAATAAGTGATAGAAGAATGACAAGAAGAATTAATGAGAGTAGAGTGGGAACGACGGAAGGGGATGGCCTAGAAGTACTTTTCTTGTCCAGTTACAGGACGTTTTTAGTGTCCTCAACTGACGAGTGCGCATTAAAAGATTGATGAATGTTGAGGAAATGAAAGAAGTATGTTATGACAATCGTAGTAAGATGAAGATTGCAGTCTATTTCTACCTCTTAAAAGAAAAAGGCTTAATCATATGTATGTATGAATTTATATGCTTACGTAAAAATTAAATCAAATCTCAACCTTCACTGAAAATATTGGATACAGTACTTAAATATTTAATATTTTCAATGAAGACTGAAAATCTATAATTTAAAAGCAAAGCTGTAGACGGGCTCGCGTTATTATGAGATTTATTTGTAAGAGTGATATATTACCATCTTGACGTGCATTTAGATTACTATAGCTTGTCTTAAAGATAAACGTTTAAAAATATACGCTTGTGATACTCGTGAACTCCATCACTTGACAGAAGTTAAAAATTGTTTAAATTGTGTAATATCTTCAGAACAGGCAAATCATCGCACCCCACGTTAAACTGGCAAAATATTCAAATCTCATAACGATAAATTAATTTCTCATTCAGCTAATAATGTATCACAATCTCATACAAAACTGTGCAGCAGCGGGTGGGCTAGGGTGCCAGCATGAGGAACTCGCGGTTTGAATCGGTTCTCACTTGTGACTGGCGAGGGCCGTATGGCGTGCTGTGACAATTGTCGGTGTGGACTTAATGTTACTTAAATGTTAAACGGAACTATGGGAAAAGTAGGTGGAGAACTTAAGAAAATGTTATTCTAAAGAACTTAATTAAAAAAATATATCAAATTACTTTTAGTTATTCTCTTATTTATGATGAGAAAAATAGATGAAACGTTTGCTAACGCAACTGTAAAACGATGGACCAGATATAATTTAGTGCATAAAATTCTTAAAACTATAAAAAACAATCAAATTTTTCTCTCCACCCCAAAACGTATCATTAGTGGGTGCTACTTAAAAAATACACAAAAACTCACATCCGGTGGATCGTGGGCTCTCGTACAACACAATGACAACACCCAAAATCGATCAGTCGCTTTAAAGGGATGAAAGATTCAGGTGTCAAAAAATTTAAAATAAAACCCATTCACAAAGAATTCGTCATCGTATCAAATCTTTGTCGAGAAAAAAATATAAGAAAAGAGTGTCACAAAAGATTGCGTATGAGATTCGAGAATCCAATATTTTATACAATAGATGTTATTCTAGGGCTAGAAGATCGAATTATACATGTTGCGCAACTGTTCGGTTAATTGGAAATGTTTTAGATGGAAAGGGCCTACAATAATATGGGGTGAAGTACTCAGTTACATATAATTTTGATTATTTTATTTAGAAATCTTATATAAGCTATATTATTTACATATTTGACGACCTCCGTGGTGTAAAAGTTAAAATGTCATTATTCGGGAGATTCTTAATTCCATCCCTAGTCAAGTCTAGATTGCAAAATGATCAAATGAGGAGGTGTCCAAAAGACTGGCGATGTTATACATACTCAGTCCTTGGCCAAAATAGACGCTAGCTCTTGGAGTCCTTGGAGACATCGATGAAGCGTCCGCACCTCATAGATAATAATACTTATTTATTGCGTGTTTTGCTTGCCTTCTTTGGTGCTACGTAGGTAGTAACCAAAATATCCAGTTATTACCCGACTGCGGCAGAAGGAGGGTTATGTTTTTAGGGCGTATATGTATGTATGTAGATTTCTATGTTCCCTACTAGGGCCTAAACGGCTTGAATGATTAATACATATGAGGTATCATTGGATTCGTCGTGACAGTGCAAATGACACTGGGTACATAAAAAAGAAAAAAAAATGCAAAATGACGAATTTATGACGTCATAAAGTGAGGATGAAAAAATTTTTTTCCCTCCAAACCCAAGTGGGGTATCAAAATGAAGGATAGCGATTAAGTATGTAATATATACATTGTGTATTGCATACGATTTACCTAAATTGTAAAGCTTGTTTTCCCCATTTTAGTCAATCATTAACATGTGCAGTCGGGTTTTTTGTTTCTGTTTAAATAAAAACATTTATAGTTGTACATATATGGAATCATCCATTTCAATTAATTTCACAAAGTATTTTTAGGTCATGATCCGGCATGATGAAAAAAATGCTTGTGAAACAATTCAAATAAACGAATAGATGAACCGATCGAAATTAGATGTATTTGTTCCATATCGAATCAAGCGCAAATTTTGCCACAAACGATCGATTTCGCGGGATTATTGACTTCACTTTGTGGTTCGTGGAACCACTGCTTTGTCTACAATTCTATTGTGGACAAATTTTATGCTTTGCTCGCTGACAAAGGCTTGAGTGATACAGTTTTAAAAACAGAGAATAAAATGTCCAATGGAGGTACTTGAGGTCTTTATCTTATGGCTCTAATGTCTCGAAATGCACGAAAATTGTTTTAGATCTATATGAATAATTGAATTTTAATAATTGATACAATCAACGACCTTTGAATATATCTAAGTATGTACTATTAATTCTAGTAATCTAAAAAAGACTATTTATAATATGTAGTAATATGGTAAAATATACAATTTAGTTAACAAAGGTAAATTGATATTCTACTTTTATTCGTTAAATATAACTTAAAATGTTCATAAATGTCGCAGCTTAACGAAAGCTTTCGCTGTTAGATTATCGTAATGATGTTTCATTAAGTTAGATTGTCTATAAGTACATATAATGAAATTGTAACTGAGCTATGTCTGTATCCATTGGTCGGTCGAAGTCGCGGGCATTAGCTAGTTAATTCATAAAAACTTATCAGCAATTATGGTCCGACGTCAATTTCCCTTTTTGAGATCGCTGGACTGGCGCGTCTCAGAATTCAAAATGGCTGCCGTTGACATGGCGTATTGTTCAAACAGAAAAACGACACAATCTTTTTTCTTTCTTTATCTTTTATTCTGGTCGGGGACAATGGCGGCACGTCGTGCCCGCGGCATTTTAGTTACCTATGTTTGATACTTTGTTTTTCGACACAATTCCGTTCGCCTGAGCTGTATTTTTAACGATGGTATTTATTCACTTTTTTATCATTTCTGTTGTATTTTACGCTCGCCCACAAATGAATCATTTACTCGTTTGTTGTCATACAATAATGACACTCCATACTAATATAATAAATGTAAAAGTTTCTTTGTTTGTGTATCCGTCCTTCAAGTAAATCGTTTTTACGTGAAGATAGTTGAAGGGCTGGAAAATGACACAGGTTACTTTGTTCCCCTTGAATTTGACGCCAGCGAAGCCACGGGCAAAAGCTAGTAATGTATATTTATTAAAAATTTCATTGAATTACTGAATATACATATATAACTTCTTTAACATTTAAAGTTATGAATTAATGAAACGTTCTTAACATAAACTTGCTGACGTATGTATATCGTATATGTTAACTTGTTTTAATAAACAGGGAAGATTTAACACAATTTACATCATCTTAAACTTATAACAGCATTGTTGCTAGTCCACTTTCAGGGTCAGTGTTCACAACTCATCTGTGTCCACAGCAGCTTCTGGTTCACGCCGTCGAGTATCTAATCTTCTAATTGTACAGACTCAAGGCCTCGATTTGTCGGCATTGTATTTCGACAATGAGCATAAAAGCGACTCGCATATTATCCATTCATATCATAACGTTTATTAATACGTTCAATGCCGGCATTGTGGATGTGTCTCGCTGCTCCCCGAGGATACATCGAACAAAGCAATTTTTCATAAAGGCCGAAAGTTCGACCTCGACAATACTCGCAACCCGTCATTTTCGTACCTATTGGCTATTTATGACAATAACCGTATTGTTATTTGGCCGATTGTGTCGAGGACCATTGTGCCTGTTGGAATTCGCGAAACAGGAATTGTCTCAGAATCGGTGCGTTAACGAATGTCGCCTCGGGCGCTGGACAATAACCCTACAAAACGCGGTGTGTGAGATAACTTGTAGTAAGTGGATTGTTTCTTGGAAGCAGCTGTTGGTAGAAAGAGAACAATGCTTAAGAAAAGGAACAAATTGGTTTATTGAAGGAACCAGTCAGACTGTTCCATTTGAAACAAAAGGGATCATTACGAACACTATACCACATTGGCGCTGAGCGGCACACAAAATCAAGCTGTGCGTGATAATATTTGGTTTTCCGACGGGTATTGTTCTGCTGGTTGGTATAGCCACTTGAATTCCGTGAGTCTTTGTAATTCTAAGGTTTATTTGTTCAAGATCGGCTCTTGCATTGCATTGGGTCTTGCACGATGAAAGTGGCTTCTTTAATAAATAAAATTTAATTTTTCTTTTTTGCGGGATTGGTGATCTAATTTAAAAACTAGTTCATTTTAAATGAGAATACCGAGGCTTTTCATTGCAATTTTTTAATTCTATTCAAGATTTTCATTTTCATGATTGGAGCGAATAAGTATTCGGGAATGTTTCCTACCAAAACAATACCTGAATTCGTGGGAACGGTTTCATTTCAAGTGAGAAAACTCCAAATTGAAAATAAATTAGGTCATACAGAAAGGGCATCAGTGCGTAAAAAATCTGATGTGGTATCGTGACATAGAATTAAATTTGTCACAAATTCTGTCCACATTCAACACAAATCCTATTTTTATCCACATAAGATTGAATTTTGTCAAAAATTATCTTCACATGATTTTGTGTCCATTGTTTGCGTATTCTATAGCACCCTTTGGTGGTGGAATTAACTCTTGTCTTTCGCGATCGTGGTTAGATAAGAATGGGATTTCAATTTGTCCTTTGATATTCACTGGAGCCTTCATATTTGCTACTACGAAATTTTATTTGTACGATTCCACATTTGTGTTTTGTCATGGTATGTATAACGATCAATCAAATGATTCATTAAACTTATACACAGTTATAAGTACCCATAATAGTGAATAATAAAAACGTGTATAGGTATATGACGTTCGTATTCTAAGGTTCAAGTGGTCGCTTAGAGCCGAGATTACGAACCACAAGAACTTGACTTCCAATTACACAACTGTTTCAAGGGCCATCAAAGAAACCTTTCAAGACATTAATTGTACAATTATTTTTAACAATTGTCAAAAGAACGGTAGTGCTCGGCACGTGGTTTCTCAAAGCACTTCGGCCACTCATTATAATTTAATAGCATTTTAAAAGAAACTTAACGTGAACAATAGTATAACAATATTATCAATTCTCGTAACTCGGACGACTTTGAGCCTTAAAATAATGGACGGTAGAATATTCGACGAGTATAATTCAAAAATATGTGATGAAAGATTCGTTATTCATATTCAACGGTTGATGTCAGATAAATTGTGGACCTTTAGTTGTTCGGATTCACCGTCTGTAATGAGAACTGTGTGTTTGTTTGGTATTTTAATTTGAAAGTTGTTTCTAGTGAACAATCGTGACAAGACTTTTTTAATATTTTCTAGTGATATAAGTGGATAAAGTATATTATAATCGTTGTTGGTGGTACTTATCCGATCGATTTCTGCATTATTAAAAAAAAATTTCGCAGTCCAAGATAAACTTATCACCGCCAGCCGCCAGTTAAAATTAAGTCAAATTTAAATATTGGAATGGAATTATTTTAGCAACTTCTTTATTCGATTTAGCTCATAGTGTTGCCATTATAAAAAAAAACGGTAGAACACGTTTGTTGTTTAGGAATCCACCTTAATAAGATAAGTATTTGTTTTTAGTATTTGTTATTATAAAGGCAACTGTCTAGTTATTAAGGTTAATGAGATACAGTCTGGTGACAGACAGTAGAGTCTTAGTTCCCGCTTTACCCTTTCAGTACGCAATACTAAAAATAAGTATAGTAAGAAAATAAATACTGCGATAGAGTTTCAACATATTATTTGAGTATCATGACACACGTGTATGTATTTAAAAATTTTACTATAGAAAATATAGTTATTCTAAGAATCAAAAATCTTCGAAGAATGTTTATTGTTTGAACTTTATACATATATTTTTAGGAAAGTAGAATCGCTTACATAAGATAAATAAAACGTAGAAAATATGACCAATAATGATGATGCATCTTTGTAGACTTTAGAAAGCATTCCAACATTCTCAAAGTCTCGCCGTCACGTGGCGATCATCATAGCAGAAACAATGCTAAAACTTTCTATTAACGGCCTCAATGACGTCAATTTATTCTTAGACCGCAGAATTGTTCTCCAATTTTTAATTTCATTATGTTTGATAATTTTCCTTGCATGTTACTCGTTTTGTTTTAATAAAAATCCTCTATAAAGATGTTTCTTTTTACAAATCCAGTTTAGTCTAAGAAATATAGCAAATTTATATCAAATTAATTGGATTTTGTGGGTACTAGGAAGCTGAAATTTCATAATAACAAGTACGTATTTTATGTAGTTCTTATAGCTGCATCGAAGAAGATCTAACTAGGTGCATGTAAGGTTCATGTCGATCCCCCACTTAGAACCCGAGATATTAACAAGAGTAAAATAAACGCGAACGCTGTCGCGGAGGAAATATTAAGCATTCCCGATATACCTAAAAGAACGGGAAATACTAGATTTTGTTTTAGAAAATTTACGCGGGTGAAATCTCATCCAACAGCTAGTTGATTAACATTTAAAGAAAACATCTTTCGATGACCCTTGTAGCATAAAGATGTCTGTCCCCTACTCTAGATGTCCCGGTTTCGATCTCCCGCAAAATTAGATAGGAAAGATCTTTTTCTGATTGACCTCCATATTTGAATTTTAACTACCTATATACATACATTTGTACGTACATATGTAATATATCTAATCTTTAATTAAGTATTTGAAGAATATTTATTTAATCTGTATGATTCTTAAATATTTATATATTTTATAAGTAGATTAATTTTTAACCGACTTCAAAAAGGAGGTGGTTCTCAATTCGGATAGTTTTCTTATTT
The DNA here is from genome assembly GCA_020352625.1 of Cactoblastis cactorum. NCBI lineage: Eukaryota > Metazoa > Arthropoda > Insecta > Lepidoptera > Pyralidae > Cactoblastis > Cactoblastis cactorum. Next base: position 15,878 of record JADGIL010002539.1, read on the forward strand.
TTATGTATGTACATCGATTACGCCGACGTTTCTGGTCCGATTTACGTAATTCTTTTTTTATTCGACGCAGAATGTTTGCCATTGGGTCCCGTATACATTTTATCCATTTTGACCTAGTAGTTTTGATTTTAGAAGCAGTTTTGACAAAATTTTATATACGTCGATGACTTTTTTTTTTGTTTTAGAATGATGTAATATTACTAGCTTTATGAATTGACGAGCTCTGTTAGAATGATGACGATTCCGAAACCCGGCCAAATTAAGATGATTTTTTAAAAATATAATTTGTATTAAAAAAAAATTAAGTACAGGAAGAAAAGTGGCTTCATTCTGGGCATTTGACGATATCCGTTGGACGACCGGAGTAACACGGATGGATAGAATTAGGAACATTTATTTTAGAGGTAGTTTGAAGGTATCGGC
>JADGIL010002540.1:0-12475 GCA_020352625.1 Cactoblastis cactorum
TTTTTATGTCAGAGGGAGGCAGAGCAGGCGGATCACGCGATGTTAAGTGATCACCGCCGTCCATAGACAACTGCAACACCCGCGGGGTTACAAAAGCGTTGCCGGCCTATAAAAAAATCCCCGCCCTCTCAAAATGGGGAGGGCTTACAATAATATTCGCATGGTGCATATTTATCAAATCAGCGTTAAACTGACCTACTTTTTAATGGCCACAGATAGACGGAAAACTAATTTCCTAGGCGCAGAAACGGATGTTATGTGTCTTTTGCACCATATATCGGAAACCTAGTCAAGTTCTGACCAGCTTTGTGCTATTTGCGGTGTGTGATGATCGAAAAATATAGGCCAGCTTAAAAAGAGATTTGAATTATACTCAAACTGTTCAGTTCGAGTTCTGTCACTGTCTGTCATTTTTGTATTGGTTTTTTTTTTTGCCAAATAATGGTATTTAGAAAAGAATTTTCATGATATTTTTATAAAAAGTTAAAATGTGTCTATGAGATTTATGTGAAAACTTATGCTAGACAAATATAGTTCTTAATATAGCCAAATCATAGCCAAATTTACAATTACATTTTTAAGTACACGAAATGGGAATATAATTGATAATAACGACTTCATTTTAAGGATATTTATTTTTCAATATTTGTATATTATCTTTTTACTATGTCTAGAATCTTATTTGAAAGTTTTCTGTATTTAATCTAGATCAGTATAATAAATAAATATATAGGGATAATTCACACAGATTAAGTAGCCCCAAAGTAAGTTCGAGACTTGTGTTATTGGATACTATGCCAACGATACTATATTTTATAATATATACATATATAGATAAATATCCAAGACCCAGGCCAATCAAAATAAGGTCATTTTCCTTCATGACCTGACCGGGGATCGAACCCGAGACCTTCCGGAGTAGTGGTCAGATACGTTAACCGTTACACCACGGAGGTCGTCAATGAGAATAATATAAACGCACAGCCCAAGCGATGCTGACTAAAGAATCAACTGTGGACAGCTATTGTCCATACCATTATAGTCTCGAATTAATAGTACAGTCATCTACAATATTTGATATCCAAGCATACTCCAATATATATCCAAGTATACTAGGGTCTCAAAACTTGAATTTTCATTCATAATATAGTCCATAATTTTGGAATTGTACTCTTATCGAGGTCCCGCGATTGGCTCAAAAACAATAACTCAAAGAATTAAGAGACGCCATGCCAACCTTCAATGCTATGACATAAATATTTAGAACAATAAGAACAACAAAACTGAACCAGCAAATTGACACAATTTTTGGTGAAAATAACCAATGCTGGAAGACTTCTTATTGGTCTCTATCAAGCCAAAAAGATCAATCTTTAAATCCTATCAATATTTCTTAACAATACATATATAGATATCTTAATAAGACAAAGTATATATGTATGTAGTGGTATGAGTTTGGATGAATGATGGACCGGCTCGTCCGGGGAAGTACCACACTCCCACAGAAGACCGACGCCTGAATGGCGGCTATCAGCCGCTATGCTCCGTCCGGTGAGAGCCGGAGGCCTATTTCCCTACCCTCTCCATTTGGGGAGGGCGGGGCTTTTATAGGCCTTTTATATACGCTTCTGTGACCCCCTGGGTGTTGCAGTTATCTATGGGTGGCGATGATCACTTAATATCACGTGACCCGCCTGCTCGTTTGCCTCCCCTTTGACATAAAAAAAGTACTTCTATTCTAACATCCACGACCATCGGCTGCTGTATAGATATGCAGAAGACTTAATTACCTAATTATACGGTTGAGTGTACCTTTTGTACGCCTACCGTTGTTTACATTGCGGTCATCTGAACAACATCATCGGAACACGTTGTACCTTCACAACTGACCTACATAATAGCCCTAATTTTATTTATACGTTTATTTAGCTCATAAATTGTCTAAAAATATAGATTCGTCATTGGTTTTAAGCGATTGTTGGTTGTAAACTATTTTAATGTAACGGTTTGTGACCTGAATTTGCTAAATTTCTTGTTACAGAATAATTTTGTTTGACAAATATTGTAGTTATTCGTTCACGAAATTTCAAAGAGACTCATTACTTTTTAACTGACCTTAAAGATTGTCGTATCGATAAACTTGAATCACAAATAATAAGTATAGTTTCTTCTTCATACTTATTTCTGAATTATTTCTTACTAACGACCCGCCCCAGCTTCACGCGGGTTTAAATACTTTCCTTATAATCCTATCTATTAAACCAAAAAAGCCGCATCACAAGGTTTTGGAGGTTGGACGCTCTGTTAAAAAACCAGAAACTTCACTAAATCAACTAGTGAGTAGCGGACTCGAGCTCTGACGCGTAATTATGAATAAGGATTCCTCTAAATACCTGAGGATATTAAAAGGATTTTTTTAGTAGTATAGAGACAGTCTTCAATGAAATAAAAAACAAAATTAAAACTAGCTTTTAACAGTGGCTAGAAAATTTCAACAATCTAGTGAAAATTTTCAATAAAAATATATATTTCATTTATTTATTTTTATATAGGGACAAATCACACAAATTGAGTTAGTCCAAAACTAAGTTCGAGACTTTAATTATGGAATACTAACTCAACGATACTATATTTTATAATAAATGCATTTAGATTGATAAACATCCAATACCCAGGTCAATCAGAAAAAGGTAATTTTCCATCATGACCTGACCTGGGATCGAACCCGGGACCTCCTGAGTATCGGTCAACTACGATAACCGTTACACCACAGAGGTCATCAGTATCCCTAAGAAGCAATCTTGCAACAACCCTGGTATTTGAACTCAACATATTTCGTATGAAAAAAGAGAAAGATTAGCTAAAGTTGAACTGAGAAAACTGAGATAAAACGTGCTTCCTTGCGCAACACTCGACATGAAGTATTGTTCAGACGAGTGAAGACACTCGTATTTCTGCCTTAGCGTTGTCAGATTTATTTGTATAATGGCTAAATGAAAGATTAACGCAAGAAGTTTTGTAGTATATATATTTATTGGTATTATTTTTTTCATGTAATCATTATAATTCTTCAAACTTACTTTGAGGCGAACTCAGTCTATTTGATTTATAGATATATATATATATTTAGAAGCTTTGGCCAATTGTTCTTTCAATTGAAATAAACCTTTAACAGTTTTTACTCCATATTTTGAGTAAGTAATGTATATGTTAAGGCTTCTTTTCCCTCGATGTACAAGCCTATCAAGGGAATGGCTTCCATAGATGCGAGATACCTGTCGTTATTTGATTTTTAATTTCACAAATTAGCCACTATCCTGCTAAACGTTTCCAAGTTTTTACTCTGTGTACCCTGAAAGATAAAGACGTGAAACTGTATTTTGTACATATAAATATTCCAAAATTATTACTTAAGAGAAGCCCCGAAGTGCAACAAGTGAATTAACTACGCGTGTGTTATATAGTCAGTTGGCCTACTTTCTTTGTTAACTTGAAATCGATTGCATGATGTCCTGTAGCCCTATTTAACGTGTGACTCGTCCATTAACACACCCACATGTGTTAAATAGTATGTATTTCGATATCTAACTATATTATAATTGTAATTTTCACTTAACACATGTCTCGAAATTACTTTGGAGCCAATTCAATCGGTGTGATTTTTAATATTTGATCAATTAACCAATAAAATTTCTAAGCAGGTAAACGTTCATGTAGCCTACTTATGGGAAATGGTTACCGTAGTCTACACCTGTAACTAATAAGTCCTAATATAAAGCTTTAGAATCGTTAAATCAAAGACCGTGTAACATTTATTTTATCGCTTGTGACAGTTCCGACCACATATGGCCAGTACACTGAAGCCGGACCGGCCTGTGCCGGTATTTTCACTCATAATAGAAGCGTTTCTCTTGGCAAAAAACGGATTCTACCAGGGCTAGTAAATCCGAGAAGTATAAAAGGTTTCGAGAAAGTTCCAGATTTTCCCAAAAAATACGTAATATGTTTTGGATATCCAATTTTTATTGTTTGATGATAGGTAGATAAAAATTATTTGTAATTATTTACCTTATACATATATTTAATACAAAAAAGTCTTTCTCAGTTAAAAGAAAAAACATTGCCAAGTTAACAATAAATGAGAAACAACGATTACGTTAACGATTGACAAAAATGAATAATTGAGTCAGATGTGACCAAAGATAATGTGTGAGAGAAAATTGTTAACTATTGGAGCTAGGAGGGCTAGTAGATCTGAGAAGTATAAAAGGTTTCGAGAAAGTTCCAGATTTTCCTAAAATACGTGATATGTTTTGGATATCAGAAGATATTGAGATGTATTTTCATACTTACGCTAAATAGGAATATTTACCTGATCTGGTGGCAACAGTAACGACAATAATTTGCAAAGTAAACGTAAAATAAGCCCACAAGATGTTTTTTAATATGGCGTTTATCGAGGATTCTGAAAATCTACAAAACGCATAAACTTATTACAATTAATATGCTAAAAACGTCAAAATATCACTCATAAATCTTAAACTAGCCCACATATCTTAAAATCTAAGTACGAAAGCTAGACTTAGGAAAGAGACAGCTAGTGGTAACCCTAAATGCATTCCAATTTCTCGGATTATCCGTGTGGTTGAATTTATACTTTTAATATGGCGCGGAAGAGACAAAAACCTGTTTTGTCACTTAACCTCCTCAACTATTTCTTTGTGTCAAAATCAAAATATTTATTCGGAAATTAGACCTTCATAGGCACTATTTTATGTCATTAATTAATAAACATAGAAATCTTAATCAAGCAACAGACCAGCATTTCGGAACGACCACTGCTGAGAAAAAATGCCGAAAGAAACTCAAGCGGGTATTGCAGTTGTCTATGGGGGGCGGTTAACATCGCGAGACCCGCCTGCTCGTTTGCCTCCCTCTGATATAAAAAAAGCAGTTTTTGTCCCTATAGTCTCAAGATATTGAAAGTTAAAAATATGAAAGATTTATGTCTATACAAAATATATTCAGTATTATATACTATAAATAACATTATAAAATTTAATAACAATATAAAATTTGAAATTGTGAAAGCCAGTATCTCAAAAGTCAATTTTTATAATTCAGTTCCATCATAATATCCTACTGTTCATAAATTAAAATCTTGAGAAATAACGTACACAACGAACGTTAGGATGTCTTTCTACACAATGTTAACAACATCAAATAAAGTGGTTAGCTATGGTCTGTTATGCACCCATAGTTGAATATCCACATACCTTTTTCATTAATCTAAATTGAGGATGTCTACTTAAACAATCACAATCTATAAAGGTTTTGCTAGTCTATTTAATATCAGATAGTTCTGTCCTTGATAAAAAATTTGCGAAATTTCGAACTTAGGTATATTTCCTGGTAATAAATTGTGCCAAAAAACGGAAGTGTAAAAGTAGGTCACGGTCGTTGATTGTTTTGAAAGGAAGAAGAGCTTAAATCAATCAAGCAGCAAATCAAAAGGTATACCAAAATCAACCATAGGATAGGTTTATACAAGCAACCATAGGATAGGTGTATATAAACGTTACATGTCTTGTTTTACTGCATAGCCTTCCAAAACAAGGAATCGACTTTAATATTACTAAATATCTTTTAATTGCGTTAGTATCCTATAGCGCAAGACTCAAATTTACTTTAGGGCTAATTCAATTTACGTAATATGTTCATTTAAACGTATTATTATCATCAGCAATCCATCTTACACTGCTGGGTATAAGCCAATTTCCGTCTACACCAACCTTCTCTCTTCTGGGCCACGCACTATAGCATTAATATTTCTAAATATGTAAATCAGTCTATTTTTATCAAAGCAAATTCGACTTGATTATTTGTACTGCGGTTGTCAATATCTTTGCCTGTTTAGGTTGCGAACAGTTATGTAAAATCACAAAAGAACAAAAGCAGTCTCGAAGTCAATTGTCCCAAAGGAGTTCTATAAAGATTCATTTATAGATATTTCTCTTACTTGGGAGTTTATTGAACACGTTAAAGTGGGTCACGGCTATGCAAATTTGCTTGACTTTTGTTTTAGAAATGTGTTCCTTTCTTTCAACTTTCAACGTTAGATTCAACGTTTCGTTGTTTTAAGTAATAGTAGTATGTTATTACAGATAAAGTATAGCCAAGAATCTTTAGACTGTTAGGCAACACTTAATAGAATGGTAGACTTTTTCGTAGATTGGAGATTCATATACACCTAGTATCAGATTGTTAGCCATCGGCTATGAGAAAAATTCCCTGTTTTAAAATCTATCCCTTGACTGACTTTTACAATCTGCGCGAGGAGTGTAGCAGCTGGCATATTCTACGTTTTTCTTTTGTAATGGAAGTGTGTATTCTTCTTTTTCTTCTATCCTCACTCTATCCCTTTACGGGGTCAGTATATCCCTCTGGTATGCTTTCGCCACTTATTATGAGTGTGAATTGATCTCGTGTGCGAGAGGTTTTGTAGCTCGATTATACACCACATACTCACTTATACTACTGTCTTCCATCTGACATATTTAGTTTACTCCAAAACTACTCAACTACCTTTTTTCCTTTTGAAGTACGGAGTCCGTATGCCCTTTAACGGCCTCATTGGCTTCTCAATTTGTGTGATTTATCCCTATATATTTATTTGATGCAGTGAAAGTATATGTTAAAATAGGCAGTGATACAACACCAGTGCCAGTTCTGTCTTCGAATATTTTCACTGCAACTATGCGATGTTTATCTACATGTGTTTCTCTAACGAAGAAAAGGTCGAGCTAAATACATAATCCATTAGTAGTGGCATTGATTTGTTTGGTTGCAAGTTTGACATCGTTTGCGTTCGTTGGGTCAAAAATTATACATCTGTTAATACTTTAGTCATCTCTTGTACAGAACAACTATAATTAGATAACTACATTTTAATTTCGGTTGGTTTAATACTATATAAGAGTCTTTTTCATTAAAAGTATTATCAATTTTAATTTTCGTGATGTTACTGATAATTTGTTTATGGTAAGTTTAAACTTTCATAAAACTATCATCATTATATATAAATTATAATTTATTCAATGTAAAATTATAACTACATAATGTGTATAAAAAGAATAATAATAAATATTATTAAAATTTATGAGAAAATGGCCATCTTCCATCATGACCTGACCGGGGATCGAAACCGGGACCTCCTGAGTATTGGTCAAGTACATTAACCGTTACACCACGGAGGTCGTCAATTCCCACAAAAAGAAGCCCCACGCAGCAGCAAGTTTATGAATAATACTGCAATTTAGGTCAGGAAGGGCCGCTGTTACGTACAAACCACTGTAGTAGGCAGCTTCCAAAAGCGATTAATTAGTAGCCTCGTGTTGCGCCATCAAAGCGGACAAAAATAGTTACTGTTTACTATTGTTGTTTACTTTAGGTCTTCGGAACTACGTGATGTGAGCATAACATTAGTTTTGTTGTGGTATATACATATGTATTTATTATAAAATATAGTATAGTTGAGTTAGTATCCCATAATACAAGTCTCGAACTTAGTTTAGGGCCAACTCAGTTTGTGTGATTTGTCCATATATATTTATTTATTATATATTTTGTAGATTTGGTGTTTCTTTCATTATTAGCAATTATAAGTATTATTTCTTAACGTAGTGAACTTAGATGTAGTGGTTCGTTTACTTGGTAAACGACTTTTTTAGCCTGCAGCATGAATGGGCGGGCTCGTCCAGGGCAGTACCACACTCCCAAAGAAGACCGACGCCTGAATGGTGGCTATCAGCCGCCATGCTCCGTCCGGTGAGTGGGAGAGCCGGAGGCCCAACTTCCCCGCCCTCCACATTTGGGGAGAGCGGGGTCTTTTTAAAGGCCGGCAACGCTTCTGTGACCCCGCGGGTGTTGCAGTTGTCTATGGGCGGCGATGATTACTTACAGTGGCCCGTCTGCACGTTTGCCTCCCTCTTATATAAAAATAAAATTACAATGTGTAGGTTTAAAAAAATCTTTTTTAAGCTTTCTTATAAAAACATAGTCAACAATTACTTGACATCAACTGATCAGTTTATTAAAAAAATATTTTAATAAACTAATACATCGTTGTGTAATTTTCTTAACCCCATTTTCTTTTTTCTTACGATTATATATTAAAGAGGCTTTGGAGGTATACTCGGTTCTGTATTAGAAGAAATAAATAGTAGATTTTAATTTTATTTTCTGCCTCTGTGGCCATTAAATCTCTCCCCACGTGTCCACCACTGAATGGCTTGGATTCTAACGTATTCTAAACACGTTTCCCGACGTCTACGCTCCTTATAAGATTTGTGTAACGCAGTAATGGACGGGCAGTATTACATTTAGTATAAATTTATTATTTATTAAATTTTAATTTATTGTATATCGCATAATAACTTGTCAGTTCTTAGCTCGGTAGCTAGGAACTGACAAGATATAACGCGTAGTAGTACTAAGTAATCTACCCGGCAAAGTCGCGGGCATTAGCTAGTTTTATATAAAGCCACTTACTGGTCTACATCATTTAAAAGACTTAGCACAGGTGTAAACTGGTGCTTTTACGAGCTTTAACGTTTCTCTCCGAGCTTTTGTGGCGAGTAGCAATTTTACTAATCATATTTACAGATTTAACTTTCTTGTCAATACGCCTAATGACACAGATGGTTAAAGTAGATTAAGGTTTATAGTTTATAACTTATTTATATCGTGTGTTTATTTGTATGGCTTCAGTCTAAAGGTATTTCCAAAGGATGTTTTAAAAAACAACTCAAAACTCAAAATATTTATTTACTAAAATACATGTTATGTACTTTGTTCTTAAAATATATTATGTCCAACGTGTTCGGTCTGCATGCNNATTTTAACTTAATTTAGAACAAAAAAATATAATAATATATAAAAATAAATATATAAAGGCAATCACACAGATTGAGTTAGCCCCAAACTAAGTTCGAAACTATTATTATGGGATACTAACTCAACGATACTATATTATATAATAAATACATATATAGATAAACATCCAAGACCCAGGCCAATCAGAAAAAGATCATTTTCCATACTGACCTGACCGGGGATCGAACCCGGGACCTCCTGAGTAGCGGTCAGTCACATTAACCGCTACACCAAGGTCGTCAAGAAAATTCCATATTATCCTTTACATCATAAAAACACTTATTCGACAGTCATTTATTTAATGTTTTCTTAAATATCTTGGGTTCAAACATTTTAAATTCGCTGGGTAATCTGTTACATAAAGAAATGCACATATTATATATATTCTTTTTATATATATATTTGTGGCACGCAGGTTTAAATTGATCAAAAGAGATAAGAAACGTGTTTTAGAATGCAGAAGTTTTGAGATACGATCAGCAATCATCTAGGCACGTGCTACGAGCAATCTTTGGTCGATATAGACTTGAAAATTCTTCGGATAAGCCTGACTCAATTAGTTCTTGATAGACTACTAGAGAGCTATTTAATTATGGTGCTTTCTCATGGTATTTTTTATTGAATGAACCAACATCTGAAGTAAATGATTCGCGCGGAAATTACTTGAGCAGAAAAATGTATAACCGAAATGTAGCTCACCTACAAATAAATTTGTTTATCGTGATATAAATAAAAAAAAAAATTATCAGAATATTCTAGCTTCTATGATATAATAATAGTTAACATAAAAAACAAAGAGTCATCTGTGTGTGTGAGTGGATCTGTGAGTTTGGAATTAAAAAAAGATTACATTTTTCAAAAGCGCTACACTGCGCAGGTAGTTTTCTACGTCAATTTGTGTCATTTATTATAGATATCTATACATATAACAAAATTGTAACTGAGATATGTCTGTACACGGGAGATATTTAAGAATAAAATATATAGGGGCTCTTTATAGGGCCTATAGAAGCTAAAACGATTGTTTGTAGAATTTTTGTCTGTCTGTGTGTTTGTACACGCATCACACAAAAACTACAGAACAGATCTGGATACAATTTGTCACAGTGATGGACTATAACCTAGATTAAAAGATAGGCTACTTTTTATCCTAGAAAAATGTACGGTTCCCGAGGGATATAATTTATTGTAACCGAGCAAGGGGCTGGCAAGATATTATAGTATCCATTGATCGGACGATGTCGTGGGCAATAGCTAGTATAACATAAAATAACAGCTGCAATCCAACATGAAGATGAAAAGAATCAAAAGCAACTATACAGTATTAACTCCTTAGACCTTTTTTCTTGGATTATATGATTTAATTTGCAAAAGGTCTCTTTAGTCATATTTAAAAAACACCTGTTACAAACAATCTTAATTTTCCTATTTTAATGTCTCAGGTGCGCGTGCGCGAGTTTTACATCGCGATGCAGCGTTGCCCTTACATCCACGAGATGAAAGAGCGACTGCTCGGCGCACCAGTTGAAGGGGCGGAGTCCCGGGAGCTGCGAGAAGTGCCCCGCGAGCGGGCACCGGATCCCCCTCAAGAACAGGTCGGCACCATCGTCAAAGTGAGCTCATATCCCATTACATCACTTTTGTATTTCATTTTGACTGTCATCTGTTAGCGTCTTTCTTGTTGGTCTCCAGGTTTTGTTACTTACCAAGAAATATCAGGAGTAAAATTATTTATATTCTTAAAAAGGGAACCGCTTTCAATAAACCTTATTGTTAAAACACCAAAACCTTTTCCCAAGTATAACGAATACTCTTTTGCAGACCAAGTCAAAATCGGTCCCGCCAAACGCGAGATAATCGCGGACAAAAATACTTTAATACAGGTGAAATTGAAAACCTGCTTTTTTGAAATAGGTTAATAATAAGCAATATTTCGTTTACCACTTAAATATTGGTTTGGAGTGAAATAAAAATGTAGTCGTCAATCAAGAAAAGATGCTTAAAATGTAGGTTTTTTTCTCAGTAATGTGTCAGTGAAACTTGAATGTTCCTTTGTTCATACAAATGACACAAGCAAAACTGTTGTTACATTTATATGATTAGGTTTTGATATATCACTCCTCATTGCCATATGTATAGATAGAGACTTGAATCCCCACTAATACAATCTTTAGGATTTATTTTCTATTTTCATATACATTTGGTTGAATTGTATGTAGATATTGGCATCCTTTGGTCCTGATTTCCCTCAGCGAGAACCCCGATTTCATTGAGAAACAGCGGTGATAGACCAAATTAATCCAAGAATTTTGATTTCAGTGATCAACTATAATTGACTGACAGATTAAAGAATTAAGTTCCGTGTGTTGATTTAGTAATACCACGCAGTACTAATGCAATGATTATAAGTCTACCTTTAGTAGTTAGTTTATATATACTTACTTATATATTTGTAAATCATCACGTAACCCGCCTGCTCGTTTGCCTCCCTCTGCCATAAAAAAAAAAAGAATATATTGAAACAGTTGCACTCATCCAATTTATTGATGTGTTTTTAGATACCCGTAGTATTGGTGATATCAAAGATGAACCTTCCTTTATAGCATTGGTAAATTGGTGACAGTTAGGATTGAATACAGTATACATTGGACATGGTAAATAATTGTTGTGTTGCACCTAGAGAACCGTAATTTGCACATAGTTATCATCTAGACCTATATTAGCCTCTTGATGTTTCTAGTTTATATTAATTTCATTAATTATATATTTGCATTACATCTTTTTTTAATTCCAAAGTCACTTTTAACATAGATTAAAACATAAAAGTAATATATTTATTTTTAAAATATTTTTTTATTTCCGTGTTTTAATTATTAGACAAAGACAAAAGCTACAACGTATATAATTGGTAAGTTTATAATAAAACACTTACACGTAGCATAGAACATGTAGCTACTTAATAGTGCAAGTAGAAGAAAAAATGGTCAAATCTCTTCCTTAATTTCATGAAATTCACTGAACAATTTGTAACAGTTTTACCGAATATTTAATGTAAAACGTAGGCCTATATCATTTATCGTGTTCGTTGATGTCAAAAAAGATATATGTAGATGACCCCAAAATACAGGAAAGTATGACGGCGGCATATGATTGGCGGCGGTGATTACTTAACATCACGTGACCCGCCTGCTTGTTTGCCTCCCTCTGCCATAAAAAAAAAAACTAACTTTGATCAACAAAAAGTTAGATAGCGTTCTAAATAACAGTATGTTCCAGCTGAATTCCGACGGGTACGGTTCGCACACGTCGCCGGCGCGCGCGCCCCTCGTGGCTGAAGAGTGCGAGGCGCCGGCTGACGAAACAGATGCCCTGACTCCAAGTGAAGCAATACTGCGGTACCGGGCTTGCTGTCAACCTGAAACCACTCCTAAGAATGCCAAGTAAGTTAACAACGATAGTGCTTTCTTGGTTACTTCCAAGAGTAAAGGAGGAACTAGGAACTGGGGACTAGTGGCCCCATACCACTACTAGTAGTGGTATG
>JADGIL010002545.1:0-12685 GCA_020352625.1 Cactoblastis cactorum
ACAATACACGTGTTCAGTTAAGTGCAAAAGATTACAGCAGCAACTTTAGTTAATTAACTGCAAATGTATATATTATATATGTATTTCCCTCCAATATGTCGGATGGATCATATAGCAAAGTTGATAACACAGTTAATTCGAAGAAAAAATCGTGACAAGTTGACGTAACAAATTGTCGAATTCGCGTGGCTAGCTTGACGATAGACGAGCGACCGAGCTAGAGGGCAAATTGCACGGATCTTTATAGATCACAATTTATTCCAAACTCGACGGGCTTGTAGATTTATATCTACAGTAGATTGGTGGCGCGCATCACGCGAACTACATACGCTGAAAGCAATTTCAGTATCAACGACAGGCCTTTCTCTCTACTCCATCTATCGACGACCTCCATGGTGTAACGGTTAACGTATCTACTTGACCGATACTCAAGAGGTACCGGGTTCGATCCCCGGTCCGGTCATGATGGAAAATGACCTGTTTCTGATTGGCCTGTATCTACGATTTTTATCTAGATATGTATTTATTATAAAATATAGTATCGTTGTTAATACAAGTCTCGAACTTAGTTTGGGATTAACTCAATTCGTGTGATTTGTCCCTATATATTTATTTAATATCTAAGCGGGAATGCACTATAGGTTATTCCCACGCGGGATAGGATACTACTACAATATAACATTCATTGAATTGTATCTTCGGAAGGAAGTGCGCTAACAAGCGTGTGGAGTGATTCATATCACGTAATTCAATAAAGAAATACCGGTACGTATTAGTGTTGCTACACACGAACTATCGTTATGAGACGATACCTTTCCCACGCCGAAAATTTCCGGACGGGGATAATTAATGTTCGGGTAGCAACGTAGACAATGCGTCAGCGAGCGGGCCATTAGCTGCACAATTAGTGCAATTGTCGTTAATTTATTATTGTAGCTGTCAACAACAACAGACCACGCGGCCAGAAAGCCCGCGTACATCATTAAATCCAACATTTATACGCAAATGGTGAAATTGCAGACGCCCCGTCGACAGTCATTTGACTGTTAATTTGAAGGGGTTTATCGCTGATGTTGGCAAAAACGACGGAGCCATATTTATGAGACGGCTCGTCTGTGTCCGCATTTGGATCAAACTGTGCTGTCGGGCATATACTTAATTTGTATTCGAAAGTAAATTTTTGTTTTTATTACTAAAGCTATACGAATAAAAAATGTAACTATATAAAAATTGTGTACCTATGTCATGCTTTTCTAGCCCTATATATATGTCCATACATAATTAATATTAACAGGTTTAATACAGGAATCTGCAGCAAGAGTACATTCACTATTAAATTTCGCGCTAAAGGAATCCGTACACTGTGTAACTATTTTACCCACAGCGAACTATTCCAATCTAGTTCGTGTTAGGAAAACAGAGAATTTTAGAATTGGGTTACGGAAGGTCGTGTTAATAGATTAGATTCTAAATTAAGTTTTGTGATTGTCACACCCTCGTTAAGACAGGGAGATACTACCAGATGTAACATCGTCGGTTCACTAGACTTAATTTATTTAGGAGATATATTGGAACCACATGGACTAGTAAAAATAACACACATAATCCTTGACGTGATTTATCGTAAACGTCGGCTGTAAATCCCCTTCAACATGTACATTGTTGACAAATATTTCAGTTAACACAAACATATTTTACGACTCAATGGAGATGCATTTTAATGATGTCATCTTTATACAACAATTGTGATATTTTATCTTAACTGTTACAAAATTAATGCATTAATTAAAGTTTTGATTAGGAAACTAAACAGGAAACGTTTACACTCCCGGCTATCTCCATTAACAGCAGCAAACAGACTAATTAATTAAACAGGGTAGGGTTTCCTAGCGTTTGGCGACGGATTCCGGACGGACACAAAACAGACGAAGTAGAAAAATATATTTATTTGAATCAGTGGATCTTTAACAAAAAGCTTCGACACGAAATAACCTACAATGCAATTTCCAATAAAAAATTTCATCTTGCGTTTCAACTATCAGAAACAATTTGAAATGAGTGATATGAAATGTGATCAAGATTTATTCATTAATTAAAATGACTATGAATGAAAATTATTACAATTAGTTTTGACGACCTCCGTGGTGTAACGGTTAACGTACTTGACCGATACTCAGGAGGTCCCGGGTTCGATCCCCGGTCAGGTCATGAAGGAAAATGACCTTTTTCTGATCGGCCTGGGTCTTGGTTATTTATCTATATTTGTATTTATTATAAAACATAGTATCGTTGAGTTAGTATCCCATAACACAAGTCTCGAACTTACTTTGGGGCTAACTCAACCTGTGTGCATTGTCCCTATATATTTATTTATTATTTAAGTTTCGTGGAACTTTATAACTAATACCCACTAATGCATCACAAACAAAACAACGCAATTATCTGATTATGTTTCCATTTTCATTCTATTTACATTGTAGTATGTATCAATTCTGTATTTAGATTGTATAGAAAAGGTCAATGAACAGTTAATTCATCGATTCTAATGTTTTATCAGCCGTAAACATTTAGATTTCCTGGTTTCAAATATAAATTATCTAGACCTCCAAACTTAGTAACAGATGAATACCAATTTGTTGCAGTTAGTTTTTTTTAAATAAGTATAGTTATGATGTCAAGTGGATGAATTGCATATTTTTTCAGTAACTTATGTACTCGTAAATCGCATTGAGTGTGATATCTTTGAAGACTTATTTATAAAAAAGTTGTAACTTTTTTAAGTACATTGTAGTTAAAATATTAAAAAATTTCCGTTCAATATGAAATATTCAAAAGATTAAACTAAAATATGTTTGAACTAAAATAACTGTATGTGCATTTTATTTTAGGCAGAGACGATGATAACATTTTAGATGTGTATAATGTTATGTCGTTCGTTTAATCAAATTAGAAAGATAACTAGCGATTAATAAACAAATTTAAAAACACACAAAGGTAAGTTTCTGTCTTTTTTAAAAATAAGTGATCATTTTCAATAAATACACGTAAAATTCCATGTTAAATTGAAATGAAACAAGCATAAAAAAGCCGTCGCGTTTCTTCCTCGCGTCCGTGACGATATTTCAATAAACATCGCAATGAATAATACAAACTGCGTACCACGTCCCGCGCATTTCAGATGAAACATTGTGGATATAATGACGCATTGTGCATTTAATATTTATGCAAAGTGGCTCTTCATGCCGTGATGTTAAATGGACCAGCAAACGACTAGTAAACCCAACAATATCAAAATCGTAAAATATTTGTCCTTCCCTCTTTCTTAAATTATATCCCACGTTTAATAAAAGTTTTAGCCAGTCCAAAAATAGATAAATCTTGATAGCCTTATATTTTTACCACTCCGCTAAAACTAAAAATACTGTGATTTCACCACCGATTTGAGAAATAATTTACTTCTTTATTTTGTATGTCTTTTATAGATACCAAACACTGTAAAAAGATTTATTTCTTTTGTATGAAGAAGCGAATTACATTAACTTGCAAAAGCTTAGTTATTTTTTCCCAGTAGTAATATACGAAAATAAAAAAAAATATTACAATTTCTATTGTGGTTTCTAGAAATATAAACGGTATGTTGAGCGAATCAGTGATGCATGCCAGGCAAAGAACAATTTTTCGTTTAAATCTATCCATTTTTTTTATACAAAATCTGATAATGACATAAATATTAGAAAGTTTACGTCATATGTATATGAATGAATTGTTACTCATCAACTAGATAATATTATTATTCAAACTTAAGATTCTAACATACTTTGAAAAAACCTTAAAATAAAAAAGGTCCATGTACTGAAAACGATATTTTGCATAAAAGAGGTTAAAATTAAATTGTAATATTCTAATCCAAGCGTTACTAATAAGCGTTATAACAAACACTGACGGAAACATAATTATAAACCTAATCCGACAATAAATTTATTGTAAGGCCCCAAGTTTTTACTCATTACATACGAAATATTTTTCAACATTTTATTTTTGATGTCAACTTGGCATAATTGATAGGTATGTGGCGAGTTTATTAGAATTGGAAACGAATTGTCACAATAAAAAGTTCTTTCATCTTTCATAATTGTCATACTTAGATGATTTGGTCTCAGGTTACGACAGTTGTTTATTTACTTTGTCCTTTGATTTTTCACTTGTTATTCGATAAAAATTCAATGATTTTATTAATATCACTCCGCGTTCCTGTTATAGATAAATATACAGCGTAGTTATTCTATATGGATTCCGTTTTTTTCATTTAGAGATACGGAACCCGTAAATAAGAAATAATATCTGACTATACGGCTCCTTTACTCCTCTACGAGTATAAACTATAAGTCACTTGTAACAATAAAATAGCAAATTAAAATTTCAAATTCAAAGTACTAGCTTGGTCTCTAAACAGCTACTCACAGCTTCTATTCTATTCAATCACAAAACACAGCAATTTCACGAATTAAGTCAGTTAGCAAATTGACAAACGCTTTGTTTTGTCTACAGATTCCTCCGATTGGCAGTGCTTAATGAAAACAAACGGAGCCGGATAACGCGAACCCGTAGATTGCGTTCTGGAAAATTCCAATTGATTGCTTTAGAATTAGAACACTGTTCTGGATTCCATGATTTAATACTTTAAATAAACTTTAAATAAACAGAAAAAATAAATCTAAGTCACACGGCAAACTTCAGTACACAATATTAATTTAACTACTCTCCATGCTTCATGTATCAGTATACATAAAAACTTGCAAGAATAACATTTGCGTATTGAAATTTAGATATTTCCGATACAAAGTTTCTAGGTAGTAGTCGAAGAACGAAATTTCCGAGCTTTCTAGAAATTTCCACAGCGAGTTTACTGCTATGAGTATTGAATAGCGTGACAAGAGTTTTCCAACAAATGCTGCGCAAGCTCACAGTGCTTTCTTATTTTCGTTGTATGGAAGTTATTATGAAACTATATTATCGAATACTGTAACATTAACAAATATACGAGATTTATATATAGACAGAGCCACGCCGCCCCTGTGTACGAAGTGTGCGGCGCACACAGGCGCCAAGACAATAGGGGCGCCGCTATCAAAATTATTTTTGTTACACTAACACAACAACTTTATAGTGGAGTATCGATAAGTAAGTAGTTATAATAGGCGCAACAAAAGCCTCGTAAACAACAATAGATAGTATTACGTTTATTGTACAAGTGTTCCAATATAACATTCACGATTGTGATTTAATTTTCCGCTTTGGATTTTAGTTTACAATAATTACGAGCTCAGCGTTAAAATTAAAGTTGAAATAAAATAAAATGAGTTTCTATGAGTGAGTTTATGAACGCAACCCGACCGATGTGGTGCCTGCGACGCAAGCGGGGTGGGGTCACGGGGATTCCCCGACAGCCCGAATTTAAGGAACGAGAGAAAGAGCCAAAAAAATTGATTGAACAGTTATTCAATCGAAAGTGTGGGCAAGGTGCGCATTATTTTTTCATAAGTTCTAGCACTAAAAACAATAAAATAGTTTTTGTCTTACTGATTGTTTTAACGTGTTTCCACAATTAATGATAGTAATCAAGATTTTAAAGAAATTATCTGGTTATCAGAATTTAACAATGAAAAGAAAACAAGAAGAAGAACGTGATAAAAATACAACTAAAATAAGTAAATATTTTACAGCTCTACCATTCACTTCCAAAAAATTATTAGAGACCAGTCATTTTATCGATGAAGGCGTTGTAGAATTTGATTAAAAACCGCTTCATGTAGTAGTTTATGTAATTTCCATACAAATAAATATAACTTTGTTTGTGATGTCAAGATAAAAAATTAATAGATAATAAAAAAAAGATAATTATAAAAATAAAAGTCACTTATTTTGTTACTAATATACGATTACATGAAATATCATAAGTAAATAAAATACGTAACAATTTAATCTGCGTTTTATTTTTCGTAATAATTGGCATGCGAAAACAAATTAATGTTACCTATTTAGGAAAATATTATCTATTTATATAAAACTAGAGAATATTTATTTCGGTCAAAATTAACAAATAAGAAACAAAAATAAATTGAAACATTAAGATTCATGAAAACAAGAGGCGCTTCATAGGTTTCGCACACTTTTTTCGCTGTGGGGGGACGCGCGGCCCTGTTTATAGCAGATATTTTACTTAAGGTGGGATCGGCATAGAAGAATATAATATTTTTACTTGATAATAGTTCTTATTAGTATCTTCCTCCTTTTCATAGTATCATTTGCTATTTCACTGAAGATTACCTTCTTATACTTATGCTCTCTATAAAGAAATGTATCCATTTCTCGATTTTCTCATTCCTATATATTTATAAGAAGATTTTACACCCGTCAGCGCATTGAATATATGGAATATTCTAGAACATGTAAATATCGATTACAATCACCATCAACTAGTAAAGAATTTCCGTGGGGTTGTTTCCGAGGGGGCGCAAACGCGCTATATCCGCTAGTTAATTTATGACCACGATAACCAACGTAGACCATCCAATGCGATCTGATATCATATACTCGTTAAAACTATCCCATCCCATCGCGCCGTGCAACTAGATGTTAGAATTTGTCAGTATTTTCAGGATTTGAAGCGATTATGGTGCTCGTACATTTTCTCATATTGTTTGTCAAATTCAAATGAAACTCAAAACATTTATTTACAAGAATAAATGTAATACTGGATCTTAAAATATACTCTGTCTCTTTCTTCATACTAAAAATGATTAGGAAAGAAGTAATCTGAAACTCTATTCTATCAATAAACCCACCATTTTGCTAAGTGTCCTTCGAGTCTGGTTCTGACTGATTTAAAAAAAATATATGAAAGAGGGAGGCAAACGAGCAGGCGAGTCACGCAATTTTAAGTGATCACCCCCGCCCATAGACACCTGCAACACCCGGGGGGTCACAGAAGCGTTATCGGCCTTTAAGGAGATTCTTATATTTTGAGTCGTAGTGGTATGAGCCTGCTGCATGCTTTTTTAGCCTGCAGCATGAATGGGCCGGCTCGTCCGGGGCAGTACCACACTCCCACAGAAGACTGACGCCTGAATGGTACCTAGCTATCAGCCACCATGCACCATCTGGTGAGTGGAAGAGCCGGAGACCCAACTTCCCCAAATGGGGAGGGCGAGGGCTTTTTAAAGGCCGGCAACGCTTCTGTGACCCCGCGGATGTTGCAGTAGTATATGGGCGGCGGTGATCACTTAACATCACGTGACACGTCTGCTCGTTTGCCTCCCTCTTACATAAAAAAAGTCTGTAACGCTTCTTAAATTTTAAAACATTAAGCTTTTTTTACTTGATTTTGATAGCATGTCAATGACACATAAATATTGTTGAATCATCCACAATGAAAAAAAATTTAATTATTGCACTTTCTCAACAATGCATGTAGAAATTCACGTGGAATTTCAGATTGCATGTCGAAGCAAATTGCACCAGACCGTTGGTAAATTTTTATGGCCTTCCGTAAAATTTAAAAGCAGTTTATTAAATGTTTCTATGCTTTAAAATACCCATATTGCACGAATGGTAAATGTAATGACTATCATTATGTAGCAACGGCTTAAATATATAAATAGCAGCCAAGTCTTAATTTTGGTCGGTTTACCACATTCTCACCTGCTCCTTACTTAAGTAATAAATGAAACACTTTGTTTCTTGTTCATGTCTTAACTACGTAAAC
Organism: Cactoblastis cactorum; assembly: GCA_020352625.1. NCBI lineage: Eukaryota > Metazoa > Arthropoda > Insecta > Lepidoptera > Pyralidae > Cactoblastis > Cactoblastis cactorum. The sequence goes on from JADGIL010002545.1 coordinate 7,766, forward strand.
GATTATCAAATAATTTTACATATTTAAAGGTCTGAAGTATAAAAAATGCCTAGTCTTTGAAGCAAAAACAATAACTAAGCTCAATTTCTCAAAGTAGTTAATTCAAAAACTGATTATAAAGGGATTACTTAATCGATTAATAAAACAGTTCTAATTTAACTTTAACTATAAACTATTGGTCAGCAAAAACATCTACTTTAACAACAAGTATAAAAACACCAACAAAATTGCTGACCGAAATAATTATTCTCTCTACTAAAAACAGGAACTAGAGTTGAAAAACAATATCTAATGGAACGCTCTCAAAATGCCACAATTCATCAGGCGAGGACAAAGTTTTAACGAGCTTTGTCTAAGCAGATCTATTGTATCGTATTGCATGGTAAAATTTAGTTTGGAGCGTATAATGCACTATCAAATGTAAGTACAGTCAACTGTATGTCAGGTTATCCAAAAGACTTCTATGTTGCAGTGATAGGGGCGAGTTTGCAATTTTGGTTATGTTAATGTACCGATGACCACTCATATGTATGTATAAGGGTAGGATTTGGGTGACATTAGTTTTAGTTGAAAATTTTAAACATCAGAGAGTTTTGTCAGAAAGATCCAGATATAGAGAATTTAATGAATCTAATTATAGTAAAGTGGTCTCTAACAGAGTATATGAAAAATTGTATTCGTGGTGTTACAACATATTGCAATTTCTTAAAAAGGGTTGTTTTTATGCCAAATGATTTGTACGATCTTAGGATATTCTTTTTCATCCACCTTTTATATAGTACAGAAATAAAAGGATATAGAAACAAAAAGATTATCATCTTAAATTCCATTCTTTTTAGTTACAAAAGCGGTTGTCAATAGACAAATTAATAACAGTACAAAATATCCACTGCATACTCAGTACGACTAATACATGACATTGTTCATATTCGTACTGTGGCTGTCTGCCTCATAATCTAATAAGTTTTGCGTCTTGACTGTGAATTTGTACGGATTACCAGCGCATAATGCATCCTTTGTGTAACTTAATGTAACCTTAACTTTAAATTTTTCGTTTATTTATTTTTTAGTTATTAAAATTGTACTATTATAACTAATTGGACTTTTTATTAAATCTTTAAAAAATTTTAAGACAGATCTTCAAGGATCTTTCCTCTAACAATGAAGAGGAAATCCATAGTATACGCCTACCTTCGTATTAATAGAAATCAAGTGTGATAATACACGTATGTATCTAATTCTGTAAGTATAATTTTTGAATAAGGTCACTGTTACTGTGCAATTTGTTTGAATAGTGTTATTTAAATGTTTTACTTATTAAATCGTTTACAGTTAATCACATGGCAGTGATTAACTGTAATCAAATAATTTACATACATACATAGGTATGTATGTAAATGATTTGCTGATCACGATTTGCTGATCACACCTTTTTCCCATAGGGGTAGGCATAGACTACATTCTTCCACTTACTGTGGTCCTGACATACTTTCTTCGCTTCCTCCACATTTATCAATCTTTTCATAGACGCTCGTCGGTTAAGGGTACTTCTGACATTGATTTATAAAAAACACCATTTATTTCTAAAAAAATAATGTTAAATAACATCGAATGCAAAACCATATTTAATAAATACTTATACGATTAGAAATCAATTAATACGATCAGGTAAAAACAGCGGCACAACATCAATAAGGTAATACAGAAGCAACATACAATAATAATAGACAGGATTATACAGTCATAAAATACGTTAAATCAATTAAGTTCTGCCCATAGCAGGGTGTCTTTAAATCTTGTTTTACAGGCCGAGATCTTAATCTGACGTTTATCCATTATTAAAAAAAAGAAATACGCCCACTAGTTAAACCAGTTATAGGCCCTCGACCATTTTAGGATCTACTTTACGTTTCAAGTAAGCGCATACGAACGAATGCAGCATATTCATAAGAGTAATACATATTTAAACGTTCATAGTTCTTCTACATTTTTTAATCTTTGTTAACTTATGATACTGGCTAGTATTTTGCTGGTTAGTATTAGTTACTTTTAGAAATGAATTAAATCAACTTCTTCAAGTATAAATTAAGAGATTCTTGCAAGTATTACACAAATTAATCAATTGACCACCTCAAAATATTATCATTTTTCAAGGCATGATTTTTCGAGTTAAGCTAAAACTACCAAACATAGATTAATGTTCTACATCTAGTAAAAACAAAAACACAGGGTAGTTGAGGCTAAAATGTGTGAAAGAGGCGAAGCTATGCCACGGCTCAACATGGGGGGTCTTCGCGTTAAATGGATTAATAGCTACAACTGGCTACAAGACAACCGGTGATACTATCGTTTCATCTCCATCGTGAGAATCCTCAAGACAATAACCCTTATAATAACTGTAAGCTGCTTATCCCCAACTATTTTAGCCTGCTCTATACGAGGGCTTTATGGAGTGTTAATGTTAATACCTAAGTTTATGCTATGCCTTGTATTTTAATGTTCTGTATGTTCTATTCAATCGATTGCAGTTGAAATATGATTAGCATATCTTTTGTACGAATCTATATACTTACATATTTAAAAGCATTATTAAGAAAAGTTTTAAGTGGTGTCCGTTTTTCTTATTAAAGCTCGTTTTTGAAGTATTTGTAGAAGGTTTATATATAAAAGGTCAGAAAATAATTTTAAAAAAAGTACTTACTACAATTCGAATATTATTTTCGTTTTTCTTTTTCGAATTTACATAAGGATTTAATCAGGTTTAGACTTTATGCGATTACATTTTTTTCTACAAGAAGATATGTATGCATTTGATGAGACTGAATTACAATAACATTAAAATCGAAGCTTTTTACTTAACAGTTAGTTAAACATCTTCATTAAGTCACTGAGGGTTTGCTAATGGTAACTCTAGTGATAACACTCTACAAAAGGCACACCCATTTACCAAAGCACACAACTTTAGTCCAAACCAAACATTTTTTGACAAATATTTGTACGACATGGGTTTCTAAACATCATTACGTCTTTAACATAAATTGTTGCAATTTTACCTTAGAGTAAACGCTAAATATATTTATCTGTATCGTAGAGCGCGAATACAATAGCTTTTGAAATTATGCCCACAATTTCGCTGGAGTAACTGAATGAGAATACAAGGATATGATTTCATTATAAGCTAGCGACTTTTACACGGGTCACAAATGCTTTTTTTCGCCTTTGAGTCAAAAAATAAATAAATAAACGTAGCAGGGCTGACTCAATCTGTGTGATTTGTCCCTATATATTTATTTCATAAAAGGATTCGCTACGGTCTATAAACATTATATAAAGGTTGTTGCTCTGACCATTAACATTCAATATTACTTTTCATGTCTCGGATCATCGGATAAAATATTCACAAGAATTGTAGTAGAATGAATCGTTTGTAGGGCACTAAACGGTCTAAGGGTCGGACGTATCTCCTTGAAATGATGACCCATTGTACTTAAATTTCTCTTCTCATACATTCTTGACTTTGACACACCTTTGACATCAACTTATCCATTGAATAGACAAGGCTATCAACATATTATTATGTTATGTATTGATTCTATATTATTCGGACTTTATAGCCCGTCTTTGTTTTAAATACTAATATTATAAATGTGAAAAAGTTATCCACATTTCACGTCAATGTACATATGTAGTTGAAGCGTTGGAGAATGACAGGCTACTTTTCGTCTATTTCACTGGGGAATTACTCAAATTTAACACTAGCTAAACTGCGGTCAAAAGCTAGTATACACATAAATAACAAAAATTTGTTCCAACATTTACTTATTTCAATAAAATTGATACACGGGCAGTGTATAAACCTAAAAATAATAAGTTTTAATTTTCATTCCGAAATTCTAAGTTGTACATATTCATTTCATATATTTTTACTTATAAAAAAGTAAAAAAATAAATAAACGAAAGAAACAAAAATATATTTCATTCATATTTATTTTATATCTACAATGCATTATATATTTTTATAATAAATAGATTTTCTAGATTGACCGGTCCGTTTGCACCAGGAATTTAATAAACACGCACGCGTGTGACCTTCCCGACTGTACAAGCGCGTGTAATGCTTAATGGCTAAGTAATTTATGACTTACCATCCGTCCATAGCAATGAGATATAGACTGTCAAATTGTATAACCAAGGACTTTTTTTTTAAAGAAAAATAGAATGTAATCAGAACAGAAGCGTCACTTAATGTAGATATTAAAATCTGTCTGCAATGACTTTTACTTTAGTTTCAAGTTGCTATAAAAGTCAAACAGATCAGACTTGTACATAACTTTGAATATTAACCACCATAAACCATTTATCCTATTTATAAATAAAAATATATTTTACAGATGATTCAAATACGTATGGACATAAGAGCAGTTTATGCAAGATTTACTAAAAGCTTTCTACGTTTTCCTTTACGTTAGCATAAAACATTACGCGATTAATGTATTAATTTTAATATTTCGATATTTTTTTCAGTTCGAAATTCTATCGGTCTTTTTATAAGTGATATAAAATACTATGTTAAGCCTCACAAATTAAACCTTGAGATGTAATAGTTATTCTACAAAATGTATCACAAATCTGTACTGGTTGTTTGTGTGGATACACCGGGTAAGCTTGCTTCGTTCGTAATGTGATACTTGAGAAACAATTGCTTATCGACAAGGAAATTATATTATTTTAATATTTATTTAATGACGTCCTGCAATTTAGTGTGCTTTTCCTCAATACTTTACACGTTAAGTTGTTCTTTTGTGTAGTCTTTATTTTGTCATCTAACAATTGATTTACAGTCGCTATAATAGCATGAGTCTTCAACATTTAGGATCGTGGGAGGAATAAGTAATGAACTTACAGCTCTAAATAAAAACG
>JADGIL010002546.1:0-17379 GCA_020352625.1 Cactoblastis cactorum
TCCGGCATGTAAGGTACCCGCATACCAAATTTCAAGTAAATCGGTCCAGTGGATTTTGCGTGATGCGCGTTCAGACAGACAGACAGACAGACAGACAGACAGACAGACAGACAAAAATTTCCAAAACTGCAAATTCGTTATCTATATCGATAATTAAGTATATTCCACAAAGAATTTTCAAAAAATATCCAATGTACAAATTTCGCTCTTCTACAGTTTTATTATATGTATGGATAAACATTAAAATGTAGTCTATGTAATGTAGGTACTACATCTCAGCCAAATTAAGCTGGGTCGCTATTCTTAAATATTTAGAATTGTTTTAAGAAAACCACGGGAATCAATGTTCATTAAAATAAGTTCAAAAATCAAATGAAATTTTACACTTTAACCATCTGGCACATGTGGCCTTTACACCCACCATGTCATCTAAAATCAATAGCGTTATCTAAATCGCTTCAGCGAGCGTAGTTGATTGCTGGTATGGTTTTATCACGCAATATATATGACCCGATTTATGCTTTGACTCCCTCCTCATACGTTCCAGATCAAACATATCCCTTTCGCAAGTGAAACATTTAATGTCTACGCTTTTTCTATCGTTCCCTTTCTCTTCTCTCTTTCCCACATTCGTTTAGAAATCATGCATCAATCGTCCATCTTATCGTTCAAAAACTATCATGTCCACATACATACGATCACGCCTTTTTCCCATAGAGGTAGGCAGATACTACATTCTTCCACTTACAACGGTCCTGATATACTTTTTTCGCATTTGAAATATAGGGATTTTAAATTGAATATAAATATTTTAGCATGTTTTATAAATTTTAGTAAACTAGTTACCTACCTATTACTACCCGCGGCTAAGCTCGCGTCTCATAATTCCCGTTCCCGTGGGAAGCTTGTCAAAATCCCGTCTTAGCGTACATCTAGATCCTGAAAGGAATCCCCATGAAAAATTTGAGAGCTCTAGCACTTATAGTTTCTAAGATTTCGTGATGATTGTACGAATCAGTCAGCGTCAGCGACCTTCAGCTTTTAAGTATATATATATAAGGATATGTATTAGGTATTCGACATTAGGTACTAAAGAGTCCATAGCTTCAATGATCTCTGTAAGGTTTTATGTACACTGTTACTCGAAGGGTATATGGTAATAGGAATGGTGGGGTTTTATTAGATTTTTCACTATGATTCGTCGAACGATGTGACGCAATGTGCGCACGCGATTTTCTAACGTAAGTCCCATGTAATTTTGATTGTTAGTGTACTTTGGTGTAAATTTGAGATGGTTGATGTACTGATGGCGACTGGCGACTGTAACATTATAACCTTGTATCAGTCGCTGACTTACTAAAATTAAAGCGACACGTGTAACGAATGCAAGATTTCCATCTTTTATGTTAAGATGTGTTGACGAACAATGGGTTGGGTTGACACAGATGAACAAACAACCGTAATGATGTTTGATTGTGACGATCCTGAACATATGTATAAACAGATACACGAAATGTTTTATGCCCAGATGCGTGTAAATTCTTTCTTGTGCAGATTCAACACGAATTTATATCATTTTAATGATATCGATGACGCAAAAAGTCTTAACTTTGAAGTTCTGAGTTCGAAAAATCTGGTCATGATCGAAAATTATTCTTTTCCGAATGGCCTGGCTCTTTGATTTATCTATCTTTGATATTTATAAATATATTTGATAAATTATATAATATCCTAGATTTAGTATCTTATAAAACAATTTTGTTGTATGTCCTTATTGTTTAAAATATTTGCTTAATTATACATACATATATAATTAAAATTTGTGTGATTTGCCCCTATTTATTTATTTATATAAATTTATTAACTCTGCTTGTTTTTTTTTTAAATATTGTTTTAATTATCTTTGCTACCAGCTGTTATATATTTAAAGTTTCACTTTTGAAATGTATATCTAGAAATTTATGTAAAAAGAGTTAGTTATTATGATAAAATTAAATATCTCTAAAACTATGTACTTGATATTATGATTAAAACATTTCTTAGATTCTGCTTTTCCTGAATTTTACAAGTAAGGTGTTAATTTAAAAATTAGTTAAATAGGTGAATTTAGATGAGAAGTCTGCAGCGAAGCAAGACAGACAAAAGTACATTAAAATATTATGTGTGTTTTAAACATTTCGAAGGCTGTACCAAATACAAATGGTGTTTTCTTGTCTTTTTAGTATGACTTCATTCTTGTTATAGTAGTAGTGTTGTTCTTAATAAGGCAATTGCCTGATTATACGGCAATTAGGTGTCTGGGACATTAAAAATACGACATACGGCAGAAATGGCATTACCGTATCAAAATATACTGCAATTTGACAAAGTAACAAAAAATATATAAAAAAGTATACATATATTTCGAAATGAATTTGAAAATTAGATTATCGTAAAAAAACATAAAATAAACAACTAATCTCACAATTCCGTTAAAAAAATGTCCTCGACAAAACGTTGCTCATCGCGAGGAAGTTTTTTATGTGATTTTGTTTGGAACTGTGAATCTAGTTCTTTATCGAAGATCGTAATCAAAGCGACTGGCAATTTTAGGATACGGCAACCCCAATTTTATTCTATAACAACCGGAACAACACTGTATAGTAATATTATAATGTATTTATAAAAAAAAAATTGTTAAGTCTGTTAGACTTCGATTTTTGATAAAATTAGATGTTTGTTGTTCTTAGAAAAGACATATTCTTCTGTTCTTATTAGTTTAAATATTTTATTTCTAAGCTGCCATTAAATTGGTCACCAATTTTATACAGACTAAGAAAATATAGTGCCCTTTTATATGTGAGCTTAGAAATAATAATGAAACGTCAATTTTGTAGTAAACGAAAGCGATTAAGGCCGGATACTTAATATAAAAAAAATTTGCGATTACAACAGTATACGTTGTTTTTTTTTTATTGAAGATTAAAATAGATAGACCCCTTTACTTGCTTCAATCTGTCAATTATTTTTTTTTTGGCCAATAAAACGTTTTTCCATGCCGTAACAATATACATTTTTCATTTTTATATAATTTTTACATTTAATGTAATTCGTTAGAATTGGATTGCTTCGGTTTTTTTCATGATATATTTTAGGATTTAAATAGAATTGTCGTGGTTGAAAATTATATATTTTTAAAGTACTATGTTGATTGATTTTATTAATTGTTAATATTTTATCCCTAAAACTCGAAAATTAATATACCTGAAGATATCAATACATCTTTCACCGCACGGTGATGTTTTGTTGCTTTTGTTGATGTAATTTTTTTAGTTATTTTTTATTTTAATGGTATTTGTATTTTTTTTTACTTTCGTGACCTTTTTATCGTACTCATTATACTTTGACCGATTTTTAAAATATGTACAATTAATTAATAATGATATTGAAAATCTTAATTTTTTTGAAAATTGTAGGTTCGATTGTTGGATTCAAACTTTTATTTATTTATTTTCTTATCTGTTGTAGTTAAAAATTCCTTGACAAATAGTATTATTATGTTTTGCTCACAAACTGTGAATTACAAGTTCCTTTGTTGTTTTTAAAATAGAATTGTTTCAGTACAGTATCTGTAAATATAGGACTTATTTTTTAGTTAGTATCTTTCAAATGCAGACGCTGTTATAAAATATATTATGAATAACAAATATATAAGCAAAGTGGCAATTTATGTTACATTTACATATTTTGATACTATTTAATTTTATTTACTAATAAAATATCAATCTATAAACAAACAATTCTCTGTTAACTTTAAATTTATGCTACGAAAAAGATTTGTTTTTAATGTTTTGAACACCAAAAGTATTTTTTTTTATTGTCAAACAGCCTGTCACTGTTTTTGATTCTTGCCCCTAACAATAAGCCCAATTGGCTCTTGGCCATTAAGGTGATACCTTATGTTTCTACCTATATAAAGTAAGATAATAAACGGTACATTTTGAAATGCGATGTTACTTGACTTGTCATGAATAAAAATCTATACTAATATTATATAATGATTGTTTGTAAGGGCTTATCTTCGGAAATACTAAAACGATCATGAAAATTCTTTTACAATCAGGAAGCTACACTATTCAGGAGTGACAGTGACACATTAGTCAGGATAGACTATATTTCAACGCCCAACGAAGTGGGCACAGTGGGTTGGCTAGTTTTTTGTGGCTAGTTGATTGTAAAAAAAAATATGGTATTGTTTATGGTCTGATTGTAGGTGTATAAAAAGCCACTTTGTATAACTCAATTGGTTGCATAAAATTAAATATCCAAATAATTGAAGTTCGCATGTTTAACGTTAATTGGCAATTTGTACGATTAAAATCGATTTTTTACGATTGGAAAGTTTTATCTTAACTGTGCTGTTTTTTTTGTTGTTGTTAAGTGAAAATACCTATTTCTGTGATTTTTAATGCGGGATCTAACGATGGTCATGACAAAAAATGTTTTAGCATTTGTAATAATAAATGTTTTATTTAACTACGTGTTTTTTTTTATTATAAAGGTTTGCAAAGAAATCTTTGCGGCCAATAATAATAGATACAATTTTTTTAGTTTTTATCGTGATAGACAATTCCTTTTGCGAATAACCGCAATGACATTCACCAAATTGAGAAGTGCCTTTTTTCACAAATGTTGACTGTATCTTTTTCCATAAGTATTAATTTCCACTTTATGGTCGCTTTTTATGAATATGGGATGTGCGATTTGGAAATATATAATTGTTATTTAATTTTAAAATTATTTACTTTTAATTGACTTAGAAAAAAAATTATCTTTGCAAACTTCCCACCTAAAAATAGATATTTTTGTGTTGCGAAAATATTAAAATTTGTTGCTTTTGTTCACTAAAACACTAATTAATATTTTATTTTTGTTTTAAAAGTATTATAGTTGCATCCTTACGTAGGTGAGTACCTAGATAAATATAAGTATATTTGAGCCAAGAACCTTTAATTGCACTGAGTTTTTTTAAAAAATCGTTGTATTTATGGTTATCGATCGTCAATTTACTATACTGAGTAGCGTCACTATGGTTTTGTTTGAAGAACTACTTACACTAATTTTCATATATAAATGACTCAGTTTCGCCACTGTACCGGGTTCGATCCTCGGTTAGATCATGATAGAAAATGATATTTTTCTGATTGACCTGAATTTAGAATGTTTATACGTATTCACTGTGAAATATATAATGGTGTATACATTTGAGTCAGTATCCTATAATACAAGTTTTAAAATTAGTTTGAGATTAACGTAATGTGTGTGTAATTTGTCCTTAAAAAAATATGAGTGCTATGACCATAACATGAACGATAATTTTTTGGTGCTATAATTAATCTGAATTGAGAATAATACGGTATAAAGTGTGTTTGTTCTATTCCAAATTCCTACAAAGGCGTAGCCAGAGGGCAGAGAAATGAAAGTTATGTACTTTATTTTTCTAATAAACTTCCCAATCCACCTGTACCAATGTGCCGTTAGACATGTTTCCAATTTACAATAAATAACCCATAAAATTCAAAGGAATATTGCAAATGTTTTTAAATAATATCTGAGTCGCTAATTGTATTTAATCTTATATACGGTATAATTGTTTATGAGGAGTGGAGCTACACACTACATGAATTTAAATATTTTTTGTTTTAACTTTTGGAAATATTGCAGGAATCGTTAACGGGAATATTCCCAAAACTTCCAATATTTCTAGACACGGTACATCTCTATACAACCTCTCACATTAATTAAGACCAACTCAAATTTATTGAAATTTAAATAACGATGATAAATTGTTAATATATTTTGCTCATTTTCAGGTCACAGCAAGATAAGTCAGTGTATGTTTCATGTACACGAAATATAAATTGAAAAATAGCGGTGAAGTGTCATACCAATGTAGATGATTTCATTTATTTTAGCATGTATTTTTTATTTAAGCGTGTATGTAGATTGTAGTCATTATATTATTAGGTTTTTGTAATAAATCGAAATAAATGATTGTATTTTTAAATTAATAGCATGGTGAGTATGAGTGAGAAGTGTGTAATGTGGGAGAAGAAATTAAATCTTATTTGAAAAGCAACCATTTTGTATCAGTGTTGCTATAATTTAACTAAATAAAGATATTTTATTTTGCGACGAAATAATTCGATTTTGTTTTGATAAGGTATTATATATAAAATATTGACTCATTTTGTTAGTAACTGTTAAATAACAATATATTGAATAACTCAGTCAATACAAGGAAAAATGTCATACAATCTGTCGTTGTGAGTGAGCTACGTGAGAAAAAGCATGTTGCATTTATACACGGTCACCAATAAGTAAATATGTATACACACAGAACACAGATATATATTTATCTAGTAAGTTTACTACTGGGCATATATGCCACCCCGTTTCGCGCCATTTTCCCCGGTCCTGTGCCAATTTCGGTATTGTAAAATGACAAACGAATCCTACAAACAGCAAAGAAAGACGATCGTACTTTTTTGTGGTATGGAGCCAATACTTGTAGTGGTGTGGAGCCTGCTGATTGTTTTGTTAGCCTGCAGCATGAATGGGGAAGTACCACACTCCCTCAGAAGACCGACACCCGAATGGCGGCTATCAGCCGCCATGCTTCGTCCGTAGAGTGGGAGAGCCGGGGGCCCGACTTCTCCGCCCTCCTCAAGTGAGGGTGTTGCAGTTGTCTATGGGCGGCAGTGATCAATTAACATATCGTGACCCGCCTGCTCGTTTGCCTCCCACTGACATAAAAAAAAAACTTCAGGACGTCAAATGGTTTAGTTTTTCTTGGATATTAAGTTTTCTTCTCATCCGAGTTAGGTACCTTATACCTTAGTTGCATCGCAGCCAAGATGCAGCAGAAGTTCGGGGCTCGGCGTCCGCTTTCTTACATTTACCCCTCCACTTCACACGATCTTCAGCATCCCTTTTTGTAAGACCTTTGATACACAAGGTATTAAGTATTTTACTTTTATGTTGGGATTTTATTAACCCCGATGAGTGCTGGGAAAAGTCCGTCTTGGATGGGAATGTTTGAAAAGTTTCCCAGTAGTTTCTAGGTAATCCTCGTTATTAACGTAATTTAACCTTTTTTACCTTTTGAAGTTAAAACATATGCAGCAGTGATAGCATCTAATGTTTTTAATCTATGTATTAATATCAAATCTTATTTCGGTAAACTTTTCTATTGTCATTTGTATATTTTTAATTACCTATCAGTAATTATTTAATAGTTGGTAATCTATGATTGTTTTTTTTTCACCTATGTCATGGTATGGTAGTGGAATATGCCAGCTAAAATATGCCGTTTAGCTGTTTTATGTAGAAACAATATACACAAAACATTGTCAATATGATTTACTTTTTCACGTCACAAACAAGAAGCATATGGAAGATGCTGGAAAACAGATTTGAATTTTTAAAAAAATGCTGCCGTCGTCTATGTTTTCCAATTTAGCACGCGATGCCTGCTTAATATGTTGATTTTTCTCCATGTGTTGGATTCTATTTTACAGTATACATTCAATTTAAATTCTATATTGTTTGTGATAACGACCCGTATCGCCGGTAAAAAGTTGAAGGTCGTTGGCAAACACGGGTACTAATTATAATATGACTATTAGATTTTACCGGTCTTTACTATTTTACTCCATTAGCTAAAACTGGTTCTTGGTTTACTCGACTTTTCCAAGTTCACTTTCAATTTATTTACACCATTTGTAATTTTTAATTAAGTTTGTAACTTTGATTGTTTGTAAGGGCTAAGCTTGGGAAATACTGAACCGATCATGGAAATTCTTCCACAATCAGAAAGCTACACTATTCAGGAGTGCTATAGGTAAATGCTCAACGAAGTGGGCTCGTTCGGTTAGTAAATGTAATTTACTAACCTGTGTTAATACGTATTATTTATACAGTTTATTCAGCTGATGATTACAAGTCTTGTTTCTTTGTTTTGTATTATGTAAAAGCTAGCGATTGCCCCACGTATTCACTAGCATTGTTTTCGTTCCTGTGGAAATGACGGGTCGAGATAATTATAATTAAAATGCTTATTAGCCTTCTATAATAAATAGATTGTCTAACACTTAGAGAAATTTTCAAATAGAATCACCACAAACCACTAACGATCGGAAAACCACGGAGAGAGGAAAAAATTACTTCTTTTTTAATGGCCAATTAAATAATTTATTTGTAATGGTTACGTACTTTTGTTTGCAATTGTGCTATTGAAATAATTGATTTAGGTAAATTTGAAATATTTCACCAAATCTGCTATTATAATGATTGTGGAAAACTGGTTTCGTAGTGGTATGAGCCTGCTGCATGCTTTTTTAGCCTGCAGCATGAATGGGCCGGCTCGTCGGAGGCAGTACGACACTCCCACGGAAGACCGACGCCTGAATGGCGGCTATCAGCCACCATGCTCCGTCCGGTGAGGCCGGCAACGCTTCTGTGACCCCACGGGTGTTGCAGTTGTCTATGGGCGGCGGTGATTACTTAACATCGCGTGACCCGCCTGCATTTGCTTCCCTCTTAAATAAAAAAAAAAACTGTGGAATGACAATGAAATTATACAACATTTTCAATTGGGAACGGAATCGTTTATTGAACCCATCTGTTATAGTAGATAATTAAATTATATTGTTACTCTACACATTTTGTACTGTTGAAAGTACCTACCTATCAAGTATTCTATCTCTTAGGTTAGAATGTACTAACAAATGCACCCAATACACAGGAATAACTATTTTTTTTATCTCTGATTGTGCTCCAAAATTATGGACAACAGGGCAGTTTCCATAGGTCATAGCAGAAAAAACTTTTCATAGAATTAAAAAAAATGAGATTGTCAATGTCACTGTCAAACACTGTCACTGTCAATCAGCTACAATTTTCACGACTAATATTATTATTTTTAATATTTGATCAAGGAAAATACCCTATTGCCCTCCAAAATTCAGTGGTAGTTACCGATCACAGTACCTTTTGGATCCTACGATTACATGATATAATGGTTATTACATAATTTATGTGAAATGATACACACCAATTCGTTCCAATGAATAGGAAATTAATATGTATTTTCATAAACATTACATACTCTTTAAATTCATAATTGTTTAAATTTAAATAAAACGTATTCTGCATTCGGATATTTGCACTGATGACTCTCATTTTATTTTTTATAGCAGGAAATGCAATTAAATAAAAAAAAAAAAATAACTTACAGGAGCAAGATAGAAAAATAAAACTTCATTGTTTCTGATCAATAAACACAGCTTAGATATTAAATACAAGAGTTTTTTTTTTACGAATTCGGTTTTGGACGGACGTATTTCATATTAGAAGCGGGAAAGCGCCTAGTCTCCAGTGCATGTATCCGAACGCGTGAACGCGTCTACAAAAGTTCCGAATAGGCAAATTACATCGAGCTTAGTCTAACAAGTTAATATTTTAGATATCGAGTCGACACTTCGTTATATTCATTAATAATAGGTATAAATCTTCCTTTATTGTCTTCAATCTTTACCATTAAAAAAAGCTGGGATAGAACGAAATAGAAATTAATCGAATAAAAAAAAAACTAAGAAAAACGATGACTGAGGCAGGGGAAATATGTTTAAAATATATAACTCAGATATTTTAGTCCGTTTATGACATTTTAAGTATATTTTAATAATTAGATAAAACAAAGACGTCAAGAATGAAGATGTGTAAAAGAATAAGCAAAAGAATAAAGAAATTGTTGAATTTCCTCGTTCACCGTTTTTCTTTGTTATTTAAAAAAAAACATTCTAAAATAACAATAATGTGTCTCAGCATAACAAGTGGTGGCAAAAATATTTTGAGAAGTTACTTTGGTTCCGCCGTAAAATAACTATGAAGTTATGAAATCGACACGCTAGGCTCATACCCATCTCAGATATACGCAAAGCGATCGAAAAGCTATAAGACTTGCGTAGTATTCAGTAAAAAATAAGTACAAAAAGCAGACACGATCTTGAATTGGACGTAAATAACTCGTTTCGTATTACAAATTAACAACCATTAAATCAGAATATACAATCACGGTTGCATTTTTAAATTACACAAAATAAAAATACCTATTTGCGTTTGCACACAAGTTGAATCTTAAAATACGGGGTCGTTGCTTAACGAAATAATAGAATTCATGATATGTACCTAAGTATACACAAATGATGAACACTTTGCAAACGATAAAATCAATAAATAGCATTCAATGACGTCATAATAATTATATACACTTAACATACTTTAGTACCCTTCGATTTAATGGATTTTCTATAATGTTAATAATCGATCGTTATAGTTGACTATCCTTTATAATAATAAGTGTAGTTCTAATTCGATATTTAGTAGTAATCGTCAATATTTACATAAGAACCTAAGTATTACGATTAGTAAGGTGCAACAGCGTGATGCAGTCATATCTATTATTTTTTAAGTCGAATAGATCAATAATGATGTAGTTGCATCAAACTATAGCTCTAATTTAGGTGTACAGACTCTGAAAACACAGAACTTCACCCTTGAACCAATAGTACGCTTCGTTCGGTTGGAAAGGAATCCATTTAAATTGTATACGAAAATAAGTGGGACTTACAGTATATACAAAAATATCACATTACTTCGAGGCCGCAGCTTTCAATTACTTAGTCATTAGTTATTTCGTCTTCTTACCTAAGTTGTCGGTTCTGGTTCGAAGCGTAAGCTAGACATTGCAGGAAGTAATCAACCATATTACTATTGTTTTAGGAAGCTGTTTCGCTTGTAAGAAGCATTCTCACGCGCAAACCTTGCTAAATATTTGATTGCTTGATTTGAATCTAAACACTCTTTACACATAACAACGCATCAGTGCCTTTGTGTTAAAGTCTCTTCCTTCACACCTATGAAAAAATCTAGGAAGTATGTAAAATAACTATCCTACGTGCTTCATCGTAGTTCTATTAGTCGAAAGTGAGAAAGGACTACAACATCTACACGAGAATCGTAAAGTACCGCGAAAAGCATGGCGGGTACTCTCTAAAAGCTGCAGCCTGCGGTCGGTGCAGCCACAGAAAACGCTACACTTCAAATTATTTGGCTCACCAATATATCGTGAGACGGAACTGCGGATCTTCTCGTAATGAAATTTGTTTCAAAATTTTACAATCAGTATTTTTCTATTTAAGAAGTAAGTATTACGTAATGTTTATTCTAGTGACAGCACGTTTCATAACTTCAGTGGCAAAACACCGCAGCGCCGCCTCACAGCAGACGCGAAAGCGAGACAACTCCGTCCGTCACTGTCGCTCACAATAAACTATCACAAACGAGCGACATAGAAAAATATAATATTTGGGACGCGTTTATTGCTAATTATACCGGGACAACGATCACGTTGGACGCGGCCATCATAACACAACACAGGTGTCGGCGAGTTCGAAGTCACGTTCAAGGTGATCGTTGTCGCACTTTAACAGTCTTTGGTGTCCGGGGAGGACCCGCCGGAGAGATCGTCGAGGAAGTCGAAGGAGGCGACGGCGGCGCGCTCGCGCTCGCCGAAGCGCACGAAGAAACCGTCGCGGCCGAGGATGGAGGGGCGGCGCGTGCGCGGGAAGCGCAGCACGCCCAGCCCGCGGCTGCGCAGCGCGGCCGCTGCCAACAGACACCACGCTAGCGACCGCCGCGCTCTGGACGAGACAGGAGCGTCAGCACCTGCCCAGCCGGCTCGTCCATCCGGCAGACTCACCGGACGCGTCGCGTACAAAATGGGTACAGCTCTTTGGAGCATACAACTCGAGAATAATTACGATTTTGGTACAATAATTCGCTTTTTAGAACATCCACTGCATTATGTGTAAACAGAGATTGAAAAGTACACGTGACGCAGCTGATAAATTAAGGCGTAATTTTACTGTCAATAAAATATGGACTAAAAACAATAATTCCCAAAAGTGTTTAAATATTCAATATTTTTATTATAAATATATCAAATAAAACGCTTTTAGTTTTCATTTTTGAGCTACCCGCATTTTGAAGAGCGATGCGTCCATTACGACATCTACTCGAAATGAGGCGACAGAGTGAGATGGTGCGAGTGAGTGAGAGCGGAAACGAGTGACGTGGCTGGACGTGGCAAGACATGACATGACAAACATATAAAATTAAATTCAGCGCAAAATGTTCGTAGTAAATGTAAACTGACAAAAATATTAGAGTGTAACTTTTGAACATTTTACGCTGAATAACGACAATAAGCGACATAGATCCAAAACCACCTTTAAATCTTATACATCTAAATACATTATACATATAACAATAATGCTAGATTAAATTAAAAAAATCTTATTAAAAATTGATAAAAAGTTTCGTTACATTTGTCGTATAGGTAATTTAATTTTCGTTGTATATGTATATCTATAAAAGTATTTTAGTTATATAATTTTAGTAAGTGAGATACAAATGAAGTGAAATGAGATTTCTTGATGGTGGTGCGAGTCAAAAAAGTCAAGTGAAAGGAATAAGTAGAAATTAGTAAAAAGTAATAAATCACCAGATTAATTTTTAAATATGTCTTGACTTTTTTGATAACAATTTTGTTAACCCGAAAATTATAACAGACAGAAACCTACACCAATCAAAATATTTACTTAAGATAACATTTAAAAAAAACTTTTAAAACATGTAAAAAATAATATAAAAGTTGTCATACCGGGTTGTGTAAAGCTAAAGCATAAGCATACATAGATTAAAATTAAAATTTGCCATAAATTAAATTTTCACCGAATCATCAAAAATATATTTTAATAATTAATCAAATGTATAAAATGAACGTCGAACTTTATAAATGACCGGTATGACAACTTTATGAGAAACGTCAAAATCGCAAAACGACTATATTAATTGGAGTTCTAAACATCATTCTGCCGAGGACAAAGCATAACTTTTTAAAGACCTTACAAATTTCTTAATTGTGAATGGTAGTCCACAGGTTTTGGTTGCTTAATATTTAATGGTAGGTATTAAATTTACTTTAGATTTTTTTATGTAAGAGAGAGGCAAACGAGCAGGCGGGTCACGTGATATCATGTGATCATCGCCACCCCATAGACAACTCCACCCCATAGACTTAACATGATTGGCTGTTAAAGGGAGTCCACTACTTAAAAATCGATCCTTCTATGACATCTTGTTTTCGATATACATATTTAATATTTATAAGTTTTCTTTTATTTCGAAAAACCAACCGACCCAACTAACAAAATATACAGTCCGCTATAATCGTAATTTATCGTTTTGCGTCTTCAACGTCTATCACCTGTAAGGAACCAAAGAGAACTAACCTGTCTTCTGCCTCCTTGAGCGGTGAAGGCGATGCAGACGGGAGTAGGGGGCTGGTGGCTCAGCGGGGGAGGAGCTGCAAGAAGACGGTGATGAGTCACTGGACGCCAGCATCACATCCAGCAGGTTGGCTCGGGCCTGGAAATGACATTATCCATACTTAATAATAAATGGGAGAGTGTGTTTGCTTGTTGTCTGTCTTTCACGTCCAAACCGAGCAAAGGATTAGTGTGATTTTTTATGCGGATGAGAAGGGCTGAAAAGTGACAAAGGCTACCTACTTTTTGTCTCTTCCTATTTCCCCACCCCTCGAATTTGACTCGGACTCGAGCGAAACCGCGGGCGAAGGCTAACAAGTATATATAGGGAGGAATAAAACAGAATCAGTTACAACCTCAAAAGCACATAACTTTTTTTAAATTGTGTAAACCAGTATTACTTATTTAACATTTAAGAAGTGTGATACACTACCATCAAGCAAGTGTTGATAAAATATGTGATGTTTACCTTCGGGTCGCTAAAGTCGATGTCTTTTTCAACGTGCACCCATCCAGTAGGCGCCCACAGCGCACCGTCCTTGTGCGCCTGCGCCTTCTCTGGCCGCTCCTCCGTCCGGACCTCCGAGCATGTCGACGTCGCGTCGTTTTGGCGGATCATCCTGGAATGTTGTGATTTTAAAATAAAACACTCCTGAATAATGTAGCTTTCTGATGTGAAAGAATTTTAATGATCGGTTCAGTATTTCCGAAGATTAGCCCTTACAAACAAACAAAGTTAGTAACTTAATCTCTTTATAATATTAGTATAGATTAGGACAGTTCTAGAGCGTTTGCTATATGTGGTCAAAAAAGTACAAACCTGTTCAATTCTTCGATAACATCTTTGGAAGTGGCAGCTTCATGAAAGCTTATGGTTTGATCTTGTTTTACTATAATTGGCTCGGGAACGGCTGGAGTGGGTTCCGGCCGTAACTTGCCGGCCACCGGAATCTTCGATCGGATTTTATTCGGCGATGAAGGCGGCCGCTTGCCACCCATCAAAGTTGGTATTCGACTCTTTTCACTTTTAGGCCGAATTTCCCTTTGAGCCGTATCGTTCTTATTACTTACTATCACAGTTTCAGCTGTAGAAGTGCTTGTTGTATTCGATTCAGTCATTTGAGGTGAACCGGTTTCAGGCGAGGAATTCTCTTCCTCTTCAGGAACAGTAACTAAAGCCGCGGTGCTTCTTCTGCATGCACTTAGTACTTCATCTACAAGGGACATTTCCGTCTCTACACTTGGAAATGTAAAACTTGTCGACTTTGTTAAAGCAGTCTCAACTTCTACCCTTTCATTTATCGCTCCCTGTTTATTTAACATTATATTAACTGTATTTTCTTTCAACGCCGAACCGTGGTCCACATTGCGACTAGAATCGATATCACTTCTTTCCTCTTTTATCTGAGGCGCAGGCAGATCTTCATCGGCAGAAATATTCGTATCAATACTTTTATTAATTTCGTTTTTTCTTTGCACTTTTAACAGATTATGTTCATCTATTTCATTTTCTGTGTTTTCTAATTGTAACATTTCCTCAAAATAATCGCCTGATTCTGCATAAGGATCTTCGCGTTCGATAAACCTTGGCGTGGATCTCGGTTCGGAAATTGTATCACAATGAATTTGTTTTATCCGATCGATAGGTACAACATCACAGGAGTCATTTTCAGAGAAACTTCCAAACGAGTCTGGCCGTAGTCGATCTTCTGACACTTCGCTACGAGGTCCGACAGAATCATCATCAAAATCTGCAGCAGGATAGGGAGGAGGTAACTCGCGTATCTCAGATACAGGTCGCGATGACATTGAGTCTGATTCTTCTCTATCACGACAATATTTCTGTTGTTCTGCTATAAAATGTAGCACATTTTGTAGCGCTTGTTCACGATCTTGTAATGCCATAGCTTGTACATCATGCACTCTTAAATTATTACCAGGCATGAGATCAGGTGCGGGTAAACCTCTGGAAGAGTTAGAAGCTAAACTTTTAGTACTTTCATATTTAACAAGTCGATAAAAATCACGTGTAAAATCAACACCTATGTTTGCACAATCACCATCTTCGCTTAATGCTGTACTAGACCTCTTGTCTGGAACATCAGACTGAGTGCTGGACCAAGAACCACCGGGAGATTGAGTTCCTGAACATTCCCATCTTTTATCCGACGTGTTTGCTTCATCTATTCTACATTCATCAATTTCTACAGTCGCAAAGCCGCAATCATTCCAAAGACAATCACCAACATCTTCTTCCAATTCTAATGCATCATCTTCTCGAATACTTGGCAATGTTGACAATGATATTTGTCCAGGGGTAGCTATTTCCGCGAATGGTGATTGTCTATCTCTGAGATCTTCACATGACAGAGACAAGCTCCAATCTTCGAGTTCAGCTCTGTCATATTCTAAATCAGCTAAATCTCTATGTCTTTGTTGTAGTGCTGATCGAGCATCATCAAGTTCAAGCCAATGTTGAACGTAATCTGCATCATACTGAGAACCGTCAACTCTTTCATCTGCAGTACTTCCCCAGGACACTCTTTCAGAACTTGTAGTTGAAGCTATTGCTGGCCTCCTTAATGGTCTCTCAGGTGCAGGTTTTAGATCTAACACTAGAACACCAGAACTCGGCGTTGGGCTATCTAGACAACTTGTAGGACAAGTCGTTCCTGCTAATAACTTTAGGCAGAGATGCGAATCTGAGAAACTTCGCACGACATGTTGAAACGGTAGTATTGGTCGAGATGGTGGATAGCTGCCTCTAACACCGGCAAACGCAACTCCTATTGGAAAATAAATATAGTCTGCTTCTGCCATCAGCCTTGCATGACGTCGAGATTCTCTAGGATTGATGGAAACTATAGTCTGGTTGTCAGTTTCATCAGATGCCTCATTTAGGTCGGGTAAGGCGCGATCGGCCGCGTGGTCGCTTTGTCTAGAAGCGTCTGCTTGGACATCGCTAGACATTGTGGAGTAACCTTCGTCTTTTGCTCCACTTTCAGGAGACTCAGCGCCTGCTTCACCTTGTTCACCATTTTCCTCTTCTGTCACTTTATCTCCATTAATTGCTCGGACGGGGTCTGTGCAAGGTTGAGGCATATTGAGGCTGAGGGTGGCGGGTCTAGCTGGAGCTGCCCAAAGTGTGGGATCAACCGCTGATAGTGCTCGCGCAAGGTTTGCTGGTGTTACTTCCAAACCCTGAAAAATTGTGTTAAAATATTATTTGACACAGCAGCGTGAAAAAGTTGTGTATATCGAGTAGTCAATAAGTTTAAAGTTATAGCAAAACTTCGGCCTGATAATGTTAAAAGTGAAATAAATTTAAAATATCGATATCCAACCTTGAGTTCAGTCCAGATATCGGCAAGTATCTGATGCCTCCTCTTGTCGTCTTGGTTGAGGGGGTGCGGGTGTTGGACGGGCGGTGCGGGCGGCGGGGAATCTCGAAACGAGACTAAAGAACCACAAGAACCCACGTCAACTAGGTGTACTGGAAATAAAAAACAATCCATTACATGGAAATATACAAAAGATAAGTAATTTCGTATCGAAATATGTGTAAGTAGTTCAAATAGCGTTTAACATTTTCATAAAGTTTTCCGTTTATATATGCCACATATAATAGTAAAGATCTGTCTTTATTTAACTCCCATCACAAAGATTAATTTTGAATTGCTTTCTTTCAATATTTGACATTTTAGCTATCTGAGAAGATATTTCGGTATCGAGAATCCGTTTCAGTGCATCTAGGTCCAAGACTAGTAGGTGCCCAGCCATACTAATACTAGGGATGGCGATTCTTTCCAATAAAGATCAATTTTTGAATCGATTCGACACGAAGTCTAATAAATCGATCCACAAAAAAATCGAGGTGAAAAGAATCGATTTTGCAAAAATCGATCTTTTTCCGATTTGCATAATGAGTCTATGTTTTCAATACAAA
>JADGIL010002546.1:17401-35306 GCA_020352625.1 Cactoblastis cactorum
TAGGTGCTCGCAAGGAACAGATGACACCACAATACACATATACTTCATTTAAAACATCGATTCTTGATTTTAGAGGGTGATATATCAATTCAATGGATCGATTCAGTACATAATATCGATTTAAAAATCGATATTTTTGGTCCAAAAGATCGATTCTACGATTAATCGATCTCAGATCGCCATGCCTAACTAATACTAGTAATTTGATAATATTGGAGTCCAATGGATTACCTTGCAAATCTCTCGGCGTGTGTGGTGTAAGTGGAGTGTGAGGCGTGGCTGGCGAAGGCCTTGGCTGCGGTCGCAGCTGCCTCACGAGGAGGGCACTCAGCGCTCGGTTCTGTGCCTCTAGCTCCCGGACTCTTGCACGAGCGCATCCCAACTCCTCACGAACACTCTACAGAAAACAAATCCCAGTTGCATTCTTTGCCAAACCAACAAAAACAGTAGACTAGAATAAAACCTAGGAAAGGTTTTTATAAACGTTTAATCTTTCAATGAAAGATGATTCAAGATCGTAATTACTTAACTCGACTAGAAATAGGTAATTTGTTCACGAAGTTACCTTCCAGTAGGATTAGGGCTAGTATACATTTATTAATATTACGAAGTGCTATAAGTAAGCCTATTCAGTGGGTTGCAGAAGTCAGGCGATAGTCGCTCTGTGTAAATACCAGTTACCTCACCAAATCTCCTAGTTTAGGTAGCGGACCTCGGGCTCTGAAGCATCACTGCTGACGATGCAACCAGGATATCGCTCGGAAGAAATATAACTTCACTAATGCAAAGGTGATTTTAGGTTTATTTAATTTTGAAATGAAACAAATTTAACGGATTTTATCGCGGATTAATCACTACACACAAAATAAATTTATACTGTTTTAAGTTCTCTATGTGTAACTATTTATTGAGCTCCGACGTTTCGGATACTTTCCAGCATCCATCTTCACGGAAGACAAAATTATTTAATTTTCGGTAAATAGTAAAATCACAACAGAGTTATGTAAAAAAAAGTACAGAATGTTTAATTTTACAAAGTAACGTCTCATGTCTTAAAGGCTATCTTGCAAATCGGTTCTTTTTGTTCGAAAGGCATCACTTTAAAATAAATGACGGATTCGCAACTGGGCGCGACGCAGAGCTCATTAAACGGAATAAAAACTAATTTGAAACAGGATTCGTCATTCCGGAGATAGGAGGCATAATTTCGAGAAGTTACAAGGCGAATCACCAAAAAGTTACCCTATTTGGGCATCCCTCTCGTCAGATGTCTTCGAAATAAACGCGTATATTTTAATTATGCTTCATTAGTTAAATTAAATTCAAGTAAGGTAATTGACGGGCGGTAATTACAAGGGATAGGAGATTTGGGATGGGATAGCAAGACATTGCTCTCAGTGTTGCCAACTTTTAGACGCCTCCCCGAATCGACGCGGAGATATGCTTTGTTTGTTGAAAGATTTCTCTTAAAACTTCATAATTTAATTACGACTGGTTAAACTGAATCAAAATACACTTAATTATGTTTCAAAATTAGAATCTTCATTTAACCACTTTAGGGTTCGGAACTACTCAAGGTACATATGTTGATGTCCCTCTTTTTATATGATCATAACCCTAAAACTAAAAATACATAAAAACAATTATTGCAATAAAGATTCCGTATTCCGTACTCGGTCTTAAAATTATTTTAACTTGGTACGTTTTCTATGTGCGGCGGTGATCACTTAACATCACATGATCCGCCTGCTCATTTGCCTCCCTCTAACATAAAAAAGCCTAATATACCTACTACTGATCGAGTGCATTGAGAAATAAAAATCGGATATAATAAACCAAATCAAATAATGCTAAGTATATATCTGCAGATAACATTATAACTTTGAGCTCCTTTGATTAATTTATCATAGGTGACACGCGCTACGTTTGAAAATTAATCTACTTTCTGAAGCGAAATATCGTGCCGTATTATAAAGTAATCAACGTCATCTCATCCTGATGGATGCTGCATAGACGGAAATATGTAAATTGTTACAAACACATGTGTGTCATCACGGGAAATTGACTGAGAGAGAGTAATTACCGAGTTACAGAGAGAGGGCGTGTCGTGTCGTGATGAAAGACGGGATGGTATTATTAGGTTATTAGTAAGCCTTCCTAGTAAGAGAGGATAAAATATACATAGAATATATACGGTGTTACGTGGAGAATTTACTAAATAGACAAACATCTCTTCATATTTTGGTTTATAATATAGGATATAAAATGTAGTTATCAAATGTCATGTTTTGTATAAAGCAGATGATAAATAATACAGCCGCCGAGCAACCATTATAGCGCTAGGATAAGATAAATTGATAGCGTCTGTTTTGCCTCAAAAACGCTTAACTTAACTAGTGTAACAGTCTCGACAAACATTTAAAACAATCACCGCCATTTTGGAATTTGTAACGCGCGAAACTAAAACAACATGGCGGCGCGGCGATTCGCGGACTGGATTTAAACGCAAACATTCGCATTATCGGCCAGATTATACCAGATTACAGTGGTCCAGGCCTTTGCTGAAATTATTACGGTGCCGGCTAAGGCCGAAGTGTCCCATTTCGCGCAATTTATGGCCAAATGTAGCACCACATAATCCACGAACGGTGGCGTTCCCGCCATAATTATGAGAAAACAATTTCCCAGATGCATCTTAGCTTTGACCGGATTATTTTAAGCAGGAACGTTCAGATTATAAAGTGGGGCTTCTAAAACAATTATCTTTTAAGATAATTTGGCCGAGTGTATTTTATTTTATTGTATAAAAGTTACATTTTTACGTTTTCAAAGATTACTTCATATGTATACTTAATAATATTATAAAGCAGAAGATTTTGTTTGGTTGGTTGAAGCGATAATCTCAGGAACTATTGAATCAGGAATAATTCTTTCAGTGATAGATAGTCTATTTATCGAGGAAGGCTACTTTCCGTTATTCCCACGGGAGCGGGTGAAACCGCGGGTAGGTCGCTAGTAAGTAATATATAGCCTACCGTGTCAGCAACGATTTCTAGTAAATACTTTGAACCACTTTGATACCTTGAAAGACGACTATTTAGCTAAATGTAAACAAAATAAAAAACGCATTTGTTTCATAACTTTTACTACAAGACGATAATCAAATCGTGAGTAATCAAAGGATACTCGTGATAGGAATGATCCGCTAAGTACTTCTTTTAAAAATTCACAAATATACGATTAAACGTGGCCTTCGAGTCTCACGACTGTATCTTTATTTACTGTAAAAGATAGACTGTCAGTGTAATTAGTTACAAATAACAGCGTTTCAACTGGCTAGATGCTTTCAACCAATTTTTGTGCGATGTCTATGTCAGTAGACTTATTAGGCCTGACTGACATATGGCAGAATAGAATAATTGTAAAGGTCACCTTTTGCGATAACAAGGCCCTGACGACCTGCTGGGCCACGTCGTCCAGTCGTCGCTCATGGTCGCCCCCCAAACCGGCGGACAGTGCTGACAGTTGCCCCCGAAGCCGCTCGTTTTCAGCTGTCAACGCGGACAACTGACTTTGGTAGTGCGACGCGGACGCCTGTAATCGAGGAGTAATTTTGTAAAAGTTTAGAACCAATGTTAGTTAAGGCGATTACTTTTGATGTACTTTATCCGCGAGCAAAAGGATAGTTCCTGCACCATAGTGTAAGCAAGGGACTATATTAAGTATATTGTCGAGAAATAGTATTGCAATTTGATATACTAAAAAATTGATTAATATTTAAGTATACTAATTAATAATACTTATTATAAATAGGAAACTGTTTGAATTTAATAGGCTCCGAAACTATTGGACCGATTTGAAAAAATCTTTCAACAGTAAAATCCTAGACTTTCTGTAATGAACATAGGCTATAGAATGTTTATTAAACCCGTGCGTAACTAGGACGGGCTGCGAGTAAACGACATTGTACGATGAAAGTTCATCAGAAAATTATCATAAAACCAAAGTTATGTATCTACTTTAAATCAGAAAATTTAAATTGATTAGTTACTTTAATTAATTATACCTATTAAAAGTAAAAATTAAAATAAGAAGAGCTACGTTCCCGTGATTCCAAAAGTTACACAATTAATGAAGTCGTCATACAAAAAAAAACGAATATTTCAAATCGATGATCGATGACGAACTAAGTATCGATGATTACTGATTAGCGTGTCTAAATATTAACAAAGAAAAGTTTTACACCTATAAACTTTTTCGTTACGTTTTTGTAGCCAACTGGCGTTCTCAAAAGCTACAGTAATGGATTTTGCATCTCTTAAATTTACGGCTCTATAACAATCTAAATAAAAAGCTTGAAGACGCGAAAAAAAAACAACTGATATTGTTTTGGTCGATGGTTCGTTAATTGTTTACCCGTCGCCATCAAGCCACTCCGCCGGTTCATTCATCAAACGTTTTGATACTTTAAAAAATATTGTGAAAAGGGCCTATCATTCGCACTCTTAATTAAGCGGCCATAGACTACGAAAAATAAACAACCATTTTAACTTGACCCACGCTGTACTTCACTCCACTTGCGACGGAGCTTCATGAAAAGGCGTTTGTATTCACTGACACAGGTCTTGTAATACTTGATTGGGATCAAAATTCGCAAGTTGGAATTTTTCAACTACCCTCCGTCAATTTCGATCTTATTCCTTCGTACTACGAGCCAGGATAAGCGCAAGTGTAAAGTGTTCGTGTTAGGTTTTCATTAATCATCAAGGGGGCGACACAAAGAGTATGAATCTGTTTGTCCGTCTGTCTGAAACAACACGCGGTTGATACGCGGCGTCAAAGGGGCGCGGCTTCAATGGCCGCTGCGTGCGTTTATTTTACACATCTTTTATGGCCGTCCGGTGTTACAGCTCCGAAAAAAGGTGTATGGACTGGGTAACACTAAAAAAATACTCAAGCGAACAAGTTGATGAACATCATTTTAAATTTAATACACAATATAGAAAAATGTAAAAAAAGGTTATGTTACTTGTACCCTATTTAAAGAAAAGTCCATACTTTTGCATTTTTAAGCCTGCCAATTTGCTAAGCATGGCCTTCGAGTCTGGCGAGTCTTGGTTCTGTCAACCCCGTGAGGGATAAAGACGTGTATCGTATCTGTATTTTTACATTTTTAAACTTATTTTTGGGAATAAAAAGGAATAGAATAATAACAAAAAAAAAGGTGGTGGGTGTTGGTGGTGGGAAAGGTGGTCTTCTGTCCGCGAGCACCTTCGATCAAAAATAAAGAACTAGATTCACAGTTCCGAACAAAATTAAAAAAAAAAACGTCCTCACTACCATAAAAATGACAACTACTATGATTATTTCGACAATTTCCAGAATCGTGTATAAGAAAATGTTTTAACGTGTGCAAGATACCATGTCGAACTAACGATACTTGTTAAAGTCTGCTCATTTAATGTCATTTATAAACGACTAGAGGCCGCCCGCCACTTCGTCCGCGTGGAAACCCTATGAAATTCAATTAAAAAATCAATCCCGCGGGAACTCCGGGATAAAAAGTAGCCTATACGTTATTCTGGGNNTAGGAATCAATCCCGCGGGAACTTCAGGATAAAAAGTAGCCTATATGTTATTCTGGTTTTTCAGCTACCTACATACCAAATTTCATCGTAATCGGTTCAGTAGTTTTTGCGTGAAAGAGTAACAAACATACATCCAGACATACAAACTTTCGCATTTATAATATTAGTAGGATGAGCAGTGTTTTGCCGAGGACACTTTTTTACGGGATTGCGAGTCTAATCGTTTATCGTACGTCGATGGCGAGCACTACAATAAAACAAAATTCAAATCTACAATTGAAATACGTTAGACCGCAGCTGTATCGTGATAAACTAATTAAACCAGCAGCCTTCAGAATCGCTTTCCCATCAAAGGAATGAAACGAGATGGAGCACAAAGCATTTATCTTTGAATCCATTCATTAACTATGATATTCTTATTGTTGGAAACAGATAAATTGATTGGATTTAGATTAATTTTGGCCATTAAAGGCAGTATTTACGTTGGTTAACATAATTTGTATTGTAAATTGGCATTTTTGGGAGTTAAATATGTTTCAAAGATCTATTCTTCTTGACTATTTAGAAGATACAATTAAAAAAGAAATTTGGTTAATTTTAATTTAAACATTTTAAACACTATATTGTGATCGTTTTGTTGATCTTTGGGAAGCTAAAAGTAGATTATGATTTTAAAAAGTATGTGTGTAAGTTAATAAATTCGTTCAAATCTTCTAAGCTACCTTTATAATTTGGTCAACAAGATGTTTTTTAAAGTTCTTCTTAATAGAGTTATGTGACGTCTGACGTCCACGACGCCATATTTAATCAAACAGCGCCATCTAGAGGATAAAAATTAAAATGTTCACGAGTTCACAACTAACAATATGTTTAGTTATTTGATATCATAATCCATTTCCATCCATGTTTCCATCGCCATCATTAGTCATGGGACAAAGAGAAAATAGTTCGGGAGGTTGCAACTACAAAAATTAACTGATTAACACACAGCGCTGGCCACGAAACTGCGGTATCACAAGATTAATGGCGGACCGTAGTACGTCAAAGTAAGAATACAGTTAGTATTTACACAGGCAAAGTTACTATGCACTTAGTAACGTTTACAGCAGGTTGCGTTTAACAAACGCTTTATTTATTATAGAAGGACGCTATCAAGTTCGATCTATGCCGATGTTCGTAATCGTATGATATGAAATTGTTGCCATGTAAAACAAATATGTAAAATCAAATATAAATTATTATAAATTAAACCTAACGGGGTAGACAAAAACAAAAGTCGAGAATTCCAAGGACACGGTTAGCTTTAAGGCTAATTTTTAGAATGAATATTCAAACTTGTCACAGGTGACTTAGCACATCGTCTACAATTTTTTTTAAGAAGTTTAATATAAGAAGTTTTCCTACATCGACTTTTACAATCTGCAAGGGAAGAGAAGTAGCTGGTTAATTCATTGTCTTTCTTTCTCTCCCAGAGCCAAACAAAATAATTAACAATATACGAAGAACTACAATAGTATACTTTCTTAAATAAATATTTAAAATACAATAAGTATACTTTCTTAAATAAATATTTAAAATTGTAAGTTTTTTAATAATACATAAATAAATAATAATCAATTTTAAAGAATAAGAGAGTTGACGTTACTTAATATCGTTTGTTTTTACAAATCACAGATTGTTGAATGATACATCACAAAAATACTATAAGTTATTAAAAAATATCAATGGCCATGTATTAGTACTAAGACTTGCCACTAAGTCCATGTAAAGCTGAATTATATTTTCTAAATCATTGTTTCGCATGCGTCGACAACCTTTTCAGCGGCTGATTACATTACGGCAATAACCGTAATTACTTCAAGCCATTAATCAAGCTGTACAGCCTGGGGGCGACTCTTTGGGAAAATTGAGGTGCAGCGTGTCATTTTGTATGGCTAACATATTTTGGAATCAATATATGAAAATGAAATAAGAACATCTGTTAATTTTAAAAAAGAGACTTCAAAATTTTGCCTAGTATCACCAAACGTTTTTTTTATTAATTTATCTGTTTGACAAGGTAACCTTCAAAACAGCTTGTCTGATTTGATTGGATTTTCACTGTAGTGTTAAATAAGGTTATATATCTTACTCTAGATAAAAAAAAGAAAAAGATAATATTTGGGGTTCTTTCAAATTGATGAAAGATTAATATCGATTAAAAGATCTTTCAAAAAATAACAAGGACACGAGATATTGCCAATAGCTAGTTGTGTACTGGCAAAGTTGCGAAGTAAGCTCGTATGTAATAAATCCAGAAAATGATTCCAGAAAGATCGTCATGGAAGAAAGCAAGTTTATTAAGAAATCTCTCGAGATTTTTGAGCCTATCAAAACTCTTAAAAGACTGCTAAAATACAAAACATGAAAATGCGCATTTAAAATTGAAAATATTAAGCCTCGGTGTTGTCTTCATAATTGCATTTACCGTGTGCTGCGGCGCGGTAACGAAACCAATTTGTTTGTTTCCATTGTGAGATCAGGCACGGAAAAATTGATACAATTAATTTGCTTACAATGTCTTGCAAGTTATATGCCAGGATAGAGATTATAAATGTTCCTGTATTAACGACATCAATATATACTATTGTTGTTGAAAAAATACTGCAATTTTGAGAATGAGTAATCAGACTAAACAACGCACGTGTGACACTCCACTAGTGTTAGTAAAATATCATATCATTATTAGTGTTTCAGCCATAAGTAAGGAAAAAAATGTTTGTTGATTTGTCCATAATTTTTTTTATAATTTTAACAGTGTTATGACTGTTTTTACGTATTCGCGCCACGTCAATAAGAAATGATACGATGAAAAGCTTGTGGCTCATTATTTTCTTGTTTATTTATAATATATATCATAAGCAAAAATAGTATAAAAATAATATATAGCAAAAATAATAATATTACAGAAATGACGATTTATCTCAAGATTTGATTGGAGAACAAATAATGGCTGACTTATCACAGGTAAGCGGTTTTATTTATTCTACGTCATATAAGTTCAGATCTTTTGATGTTTATTAGACAATGGAGACAGACACAAGGCTTGATTGCGGCCCTCGATCCAGTAGCCTACGATAACCCAATCCAGCTGAAAGCAGCCTGCACTATTAACCTATTAACTAACCTTCGCTGAACAATTGATTGTTTAGATAGAAGTTAGCTTGCTAGAATCTAGAATTTTGACATCATTTGCTAATAATTTCTTATAGTCTATGTAATTAGTATAAACCTAATAATAATGACAGATCATAAATTAGGTAAATATTATATATAAACATATATAGGTTTTGACGACTTGCGTGGTGTAACGGTTATCTGACTGCTACTCAGGTGGTCCCGGGTTCGAACCCTCGTCAGAGCATGACGGAAAATGACTTTTTTCTGATTGGCCTGGGTCTTGGATGTTTATCTATATATTATAATAAAATATAGTATCGTTGAGTTAGTATCCCAAAACACAAGTCTCGAACTTACTTTGGGGCTTAATCAATCTCTGTGAATTGTCCCTATATATTTATTTATTATAAGGACAAATCACACAGACCGAGTTAGACCATTGTGTTAAATAAGCTTTGTGTTTAATAAGTTGTAAGTAGTTGTAAATGCACCTTTTAGCCAACATTAGTTCCATCTTCGAAATGCAATTACCTCGGTTTCCGAACATAGTTTCCACGCAAAATGACTGACATAACAACGAAATGGCCCACTGTAGCCGCCGTATGATAGCACTTTGTGGATCCCCTGTACCTATGAACCCCTCAGTTCCATGGCAACAATACGAAAAATACTCGGAACTGTAATAAAAGCCATGCACTGACACACACTACGATGTGCGTACTCGAGTTCAAAAATTTTGATGTGTGGTACAATTTGTTCACGCTAGCGGTTAATGAGAAATAAATATTTTGTTTGTGAGTTACAAGACAATTTTTTTTAATTCCAGGGACACAGAACTAACAATTTCAAATAATATTATTTAGCATTTAAATTTGAAATAAAAAGAAACACGACGACTTCTGTGGTGTAGCGGTTAATGTACTTGACTGCTGCTCAGGAGGTCCCGGGTTCGATCCCCGGTCAGGTCATGATGGAAAATGATCTTTTTCTGATTGCCTGGGTCTTGGATGTTTATCTATATATGTATTTATAATAAAATATAGTATCATTGAGTTAGTCTCCCATAATACAAGTCTCGAGCTTAGTTTGGGGCTAACTCAATTTGTGTGATTTGTCTATATTTATAAATGTTTACCCTGATAACATGAACAACTAAATACATAATCATATTCAAAGAAAACAATACTTTAAATCATACAATTTGCGCCACACACCACTCACACAAGCAACGTAAGAACATTAAAATGGCGGAAAGCGGGAAATCGGCTATGCACAATGGCCGGGGTTTCCCGGTTTAAAAGGCCCCCCGCGCCCCTCTAAACAATAATTCAGCTTCACCCTTCCGAAGTGCAAGGGCGCAGTTACTGAGGGCAGTGCCGTAGG
The DNA here is from genome assembly GCA_020352625.1 of Cactoblastis cactorum. Taxonomy (NCBI): domain Eukaryota; kingdom Metazoa; phylum Arthropoda; class Insecta; order Lepidoptera; family Pyralidae; genus Cactoblastis; species Cactoblastis cactorum. Next base: position 27,532 of record JADGIL010002546.1, read on the forward strand.
GCTGGGCCCGGTCGATAGATTATTGGTTTTTCAGCTTGAGGAAGGTTTAATTGTTATAAATCAATATGAATAACTGCAAAATGTGGCTTTTAAGTATCACGATCATTGATTCTGTCAACGTCGTTAGGAAGAAAAACGTTATTCCTTGTACATATGATGAGTATATATACATAAAGCTTTTCCGTTACTGAATGACTGACTGACAGACAACGCACAGCCTAAATTACTGAACACAAGAAGCTAAAATTTAGCATGTATGTTCCTTGGAGAGTGTAGGGGTGCACTAAGAGGGGATTTTTGGAAATTCCACTCCGAAGGGGTGAAAAACTTTAATATGACAGTTATTCTACACAGGCGAAGACGCGGGTAAAAGCTAGTAAGTTAATAAAGAAAGACAAACAAGTAACAGTTGAGAGTAACAGGATGAGAAAAAGGATATCTTTTTTCTAAGTAACAGTGTTTAATTTTCTAGTAATTTATTATTAACTATTTAGGTATGCTGTATGTTAAATCCTGGTAATTTAAGCGATATGTTAAATGCTTTTAATTTTCAGATTGACGTTTTTTAATGAAATAAATAGGGACAGATCACACAGATTAAATCAGCCCCAAAGTAACTTCGAGACTTGCGTTATGGGATACTAACTTAGGATACTGTATTTTATAATAAATATAGATAAACATCCAAGACCCAGGCCAATCAGCAAAAGGTCATTTTCCATCACGACCTGACCGGGGATCGAACACAGGACCTATTTAGTAGCGGTCAGGTACATTAACAATTGCGCCACAAAGGTCTTCAACTAAGTAAAATATGTACATATATTAATCACTGTCATATGTTTTGAAATTACCGATTTATATCGATAATTTTCTGTGTCCCACCCCTATCGCCGGCCATAGCGAGGGTGCATCATTTTATCAGCGCCCCCTACCGGCCGCGCACGTCAAATTTACACTCGCTAGTCCTAATTGTGTTTACTTGTTATTCGGTTATGTTATTTGTAAACTGCTATTTGTGCTAAGACCCTTGCATATTTATCAGTATAGGCATCAACTTGTCAATTAAGAACTACGAATTTAATGTTGAGAGTAATATTATAGAATAACTTTTGCCCCCACTTTAACTCTGCACGTAACTTACTATCGACAACCTCTTGGTCGAGTCGAGTTTATTTATATAATATCTAATGCCCGCGACTTCGTCCGACCTACTGGATACTATAATATTGCCCTTGGGTTGGTTACAATAAATTATATCCCTCGCGAACCTGACATTTTTCCGGGATTAAAAGTAGCCTATCTTTTAATCTAGGTCATAGTCTATCGTTGTGCCAAATTTCATCCAGATCTGTTAGGTAGTTTTTGTGTGATGCTGTACAAAAATACAGACAGACAGACAAAAATTCTAAAAACAATCGTTTTGGCTTCTTTAGGTCCCATAAAGAGCCCCTGTATATGTTTTTCTTAAATATTGTAACTGAGCTATGTCTGTACATCTCCCATGTACAGACATAGCTCAGTTACAATTTTATTATATGTATAGATTTTTAAGTTTCATTGATTTAAAGTTTTTACGAAATAACGTTAAATAGTTTCGGGTTAAAATGTAGTACATATATGTATGTATGTGTTAATCTGAAACACTTTTATCCCTCTAGTGGCATCCCATCAAAATCTGATCAGCGTTACGAAGATAATTCTGAACAGATTGGGAAAATTATTTTTTTTTAGTAAATTATTGACGTCAATCATTGCGGAAACAAATTTTGATTTTGAACAGACAGACAGACAAAATTAAAAAGTTGCAATTACAATTTTGGAGTATTTTTTTAAAAATAATATGAAGATGTTTTGTTGATGTTAGAAACTACAAGTGCTAAACGTCTTAAATTTTTCATGGGGGCCCAATTTAGGACGTATGTACATAGGTGCTTGCTAAGATGGTATTATGCGAAATTCCCATGGGATCATGAATTATAAGACGCCAGTGGAGCCGCGGGAAAAAGCTAGTCTAACCATGAAATCAATCAAACCAGTCAGCGTAGAATATGTAGGGTGGTATGTATTAAACGCGCAATTAGCCTAGCCAATCATGCAAACTGCATCGTTTATAGTCAAATTGATTTGTATGCTCCATTGGTCAGCAATCGTGCGTTCATTGGTCGTGAACGAGATTGGAATTCGGTTGTCTTGATAACAAGTTGATATAAGTAACATATTTTGACACGTATGGTTTAGTAAAATACATGCTATACATACTTATTTATTCAAATTCAAAATATCTTTATTGTGGTACACAGGTCAAAAAGATGTTACATAATATACATAATGTGTCACTGCGTCCTGTGTACATAGACGTACAATAATGTGCGTGTGAAAATAAATTAATATTATAAAATTTCGACATCATGCCATTCAAAAAAATAAATTAAAAAACAATATTAGTCAAGTATATTAGTCAAATTCATTTATATTATAGTAACATTTTTCAGTCAGAATATGTACAAGGATGTACTTAAGCGACATCTAGTGGCTTTTGGTATACCTTCAGACAGTTGGGAGGAGGGTGCATGTCTTAAACCGGAATGGCGGCATATAATCCACAAGGCGGAGCAGTTCGAAGATAAGCGTCTCGAAGACCTAGATGTAAAGCGTCAAATACGGAAGACCAAACCTAAGCCCTCTTACAACTATACTTACAATTCGGCTGGCCAGCTTTACTGTGCGTCTTGTGATCGTATCTTTAAAACCAAATTCGGTTTGGCAAGTCATCTTAGAGCTCATAGTAATAGAAATCTGAACTAAACATGTATAGAGTCGCCGTCGCCGGATACGGCGTCTGGACGACATGATGATAAATGTTTGTTTGTCCGTTTGTCACGTCAAAATGGAGCAATGGATCGGTGTTTCATGTGGAGATGATAGTTGAAAGACTGAAGAGTGATATATGTAAGCTACTTATATCACTCTTCTTGTCTTTACATATTTCGAACTTTTAAACATTTAGAAACTTTTGACGTTCCTCTGTTGCTAGTTTCTTTTATTTGACGACCTACGTGGTGCAATTGTTAACGTGCTTGACCGCTACTTAGGAGGTGCCGGGTTCGATCCCCGGATCAGTGATGATAATGATCTTTTTCTGATTGGTCTCTCTTAGATTTTTATTAATGTGTATTTAATAGAATTTAGACAAAAGTTACATGTTAAGACGCGTCATACAACGTTTTATTAGTGTGTAGTGTTACATACATATCTATAAGTGTACAAATATATCCTAATCTCATTTCAGGACGGTGACGCGACAAGTTATTATCTCATTGTATCATATTAAACTATCTCCCGGCTGTCAGTCCGTCATTACGAGATATTAGGGTCCTCCGGAGGTCGGGGGATCTTTGTTATATAGACATACACACGTCTAAATTTATGGAATAATATAGACACACGTGTTAATAGCCTTCGGTCGAGACACGTTGAGTTGTAACCAGGAACGAAGAAGTTTGAATTCAACAGAAACTTTACTTTCATTTTGGAGCGTGTCTTATATTTAAACATTAATTTCTGAAGTTAGTAAAGTAAAAAAGATCGGCTAAGCACGAGTCGGACTCGCGCAAGAAGAGTTCTGTGACCTTATGAGAAACGGTAAAAAAATGGTTTGTTGTTTGAGAGCTTCACTTAATTATTCATTTTATTCTGATTTTAGGTTTATAGCGACGAATAAAATATCATGTGTGAAGATTCAAACTGTTCATGAGATACAGCCTGGCGACAGACGGACAAACTGACGGACAGCGGAATCTTAGTAATAGGGTTCCGTTTGACATACATGAAATAATAAATCACATTCGTTGATTTTATAATACACTGTATTATGAAAGAATTATATTTATTTATTTGTTTTTGTACACAAATATACATAGGAAAAATTAATTTTATAAAAGATAGTACAAAGGTGCTATTTATTTCAAAAGAAATCTCTTCCAGTAGACCCGAGAGAGGAGAAGTGATGTAGGGCACTTAGTCTAAAAAGCAAGTAATAAGTTTCATTATAATATCTGTCGATCGGGATAACTTTTACGTCCACTCGATTTTGAATGCTAGTGTACGTAATAATTGAATATTAAGGTTTTTCTTACACTGTAGCGTATAATTCTTACTATTAATTATTTGTAAAGATTAAATAAATAAATGTTTTTTAAAGTTGTAATGCGTATGGGTTACAAAATAGTTTCCGCCATTATTTGATCCTTACTTTGAGTCTAAACAAGAAGTTTAACAGCTTGTAATCAATAACAAGTAACTTTTGGAAGGCGTACAGCTTGCCATCAAATGTTTGTGTCCAATTCGTCGCTGGAAATTAAATTGCGTTTACAGCATTAAACTAATGATAGTACAGAAGTAACGTTCGCATAATCAACATATAATAAAACTGTAAATTGACGATGTTTGTACATATTATATATTAACGAGAAAACATTATGAGGGGTCTTAATAATAGGGGGGCCAATAGAAGCCACAACTATATTTTTTTTGATGTTTTGTCTGTCTGTTTGTACGCACATCACATAAAAACTACTGAACGGATTTTGGTATATTTTCACGTTGTATTCTAGAAAGTGTAACTTAAAATATAGCATTATGATACGCCGCTTAGAACCCGAACTATTGACAATAGTAGCTACGCGTGGACGACGTTGCGGGCATATGCTAGTAATCAAATAGTAAGTAAATAAAACCGATAATCTTATAAAAAAGGAACGTGAGTTTAGTTAATGGTTTTTTTAACATATTATGAGACTTGAAATTAGTTCATGAAGATACTGATTTTACGCTTTGAACTTGGAAATAACACAATGCGCTATCGATCTTAAAATATATTTTCGTTAAATATTTTATCAAGATATATTTTGATATTAGTTGGGAATTCTAGTCCATTTTTCTATTTTTTTATTTGTAAATTTTGTATTTGTTTTGTTGTATTCTTATATTTTAATTGGTTTTCTAATAAAAGTATGTCTTTATCTTCTTTGAACAAATGTATTTGTTAGAAGTAATATTGAAAAAAATAATTTTTAATTGGTTGGGGTTTAGTGTTCTCATGGTATACTTAAACCGAATATAATTATATGACAATTTTTTTTTACATTTTTCGAAGTGCGATATCTGTTTTCTATTTAATTTGTGTATGAGGGAGTGGGGACAGGCGATCATTTTTGGATTATAACCCCCATGGATAGACGAATTTCATTTAGGAGAGCACAACACCCCATCCAACCTAACCTGACCTCTGTCTCTTCTAGCTTTAAGGTAGTTTTTAACAAACGTGGCGCCTGATGGAAGGTCTAATTATGTTGGTTTTGTGCTAACTGGACAGTCTTTGAGGATTATGGACGGAGTGTGCCTGAATGGGATGGTTTGCGTAATTAGTGGCCGCTTTTTCTTGCGATAAGTGGTGCTTTAGTGCAGGGAATAGTTATTTGGACGTTGTTTGGCTATTAAGATATTAATGCGTTAAATTATGTATATGTATCTCTGCGGCTTTAAGTTCTACTTTGGCACAAAAAGCCTTTAGTTTTTGATATAAAATAACCTATCTTATTTTCTACATGCATCATATAAAGTATTACTTTATATATATTATTAGAAAGCTTGAAGCATACATTAAATCGTCTAAATGAGAGTTAGACGAAGGGTTACTATTATAAAAAAATATATATTAAAGAATCATGTTTGTTGCATTGTTATAGGAATAAAAGAAAAAACATCATCTGTGAAAATTTAAATATCATGGTACATGAGATGACAAACAGACAGATAGACGGACAGCGGAATCTTTATAATGGGGTCCCGATTTTACCCTTTAGGTACGGCACCCAAAAAGGTGAGGTTATTTCTTTCAAATATCAAAGATATTCGTTGGAGGTTCAAAGAACCTCCAACGAATCTGGAAACGTTACCGCACGGTTGAATAGGTATTTTACATATTTCTCTTCTCGAAAAAAACTGCTGACAATATAAAAATGAGAGGTGATATTAAAATAGGGTGCGCGCACAATAGGGAAACTCAGGTATAGAGTACGGATATCATTCAAAAAGTGACGGGAAATGGAAAAATCAAAATTCGTATTCGTTATTCAAAATCACAGATAGCGCGGGAGGGGAGAGTAAATAACAATGACCGGGATGTAACCAAACGCCAGTACCGAAATTTATGGCCATTTTTATTTTTATTTTAGTGCCAGACACGCATTTCAGCCAGTATTTTTTATTTTACTTTTAAAAGCTGCCAGGCAGATGTAATTGAAATAAACGAACCCGGATTGTTTATTCCAATCGTTTATTCGGAAAATTAAAGTACACATGTACATTTTTTTAATTTAGCTGTTTAGCTTAGTTAGGAAGCTTGGAAGTTAAGCTTGTTTAAGTTATTGCGTATTTCGTATTCATTTTAAAATTGTGCAAATATATTTTTAATTATGATTTTTATACATTGACAGACTCGGATATAGTAAAATTTAAGTTAAAAAAGGTTATTTTTTATTATTTCCTATTGTATTCTTACTTAGAATAAGCAAGTCGTTCAATAATTGAGACTTATTTTTAAAATTTTGTTTTCGAGTACATATTATATGTATAGGTATGGTTATATGTTTGTCACTGACCTCCAAAGCTGAAGATAGTGAAGCCTTCTCCTGCTTTAAAGTCTCCACACGGCTTTTGTACTGCAGCAGAGACCGCACAGTCTCCTCCATCCTAGAACAACAGAAAACATTATAAGCAAAAATCATATAGTTTATTAAAATTATATATTTTTATAGTTAAGTTTCTGTTACCACCCGGGTGTTGCAGGTGATGGCCGGCGGTGATCACTTAACATCACGTGACACGCCTGGTCGATTACCTCCCACTTTATTAAAAAAACCTAATAGTTATATTAGCCATAACAATTGAAAGATTAAGATAAAAAGTAACTTGACGAACAAAACTATTCATAAAAATAAACACTTAACCGATTTGTTGCTTTTTTTACTCATAATCTATTGAATTTTATGAATGGACTTTGTGTGAATGGAATAAGGTTTAAATATCAATACTTTAAGTGCTCGAGCAAGTATCCTAGTCTGTACTCGTATTGACCCTAAGACACTTTGTGTTTACGTCGTCAGCGGTTCACCTAAGCTGACAATATTATAAACTTTAATACGTCCATGAATATAGTTTACTTTCGATGTAGCCATAACAACAATCTCATTACCCTTAAGACGCAACTCCCAACACGTCGATACCACTCGATAGCATCCCACTTCATCGAGTAAGCCAGTTTGCAAGTCTGCCAAGTTCGGAAGACGTGCGTGCTCAGAATAACGACTAGGCACGAAGTGTCAGTTTCACTTACTTCCCGATTTAGTGTCATTACGGCGCAGTTTGGGACACTGACTGAATTTTACGTGCGTGATGTGGAATCTTCTTAAAATGTAATTTACGACATACGTCTTAAAGTTAAGTCTAGACTTATTAATGATGATCACCATTTTTAATGAAAATGTTCTTATCATACTAAAATAATGGTTTCATTAATCTTTAAAAGATAATAGTTTTGAGTCGCGGTCTCTAGGATAAAGTTTAAATGTAGAAATAGGTTAGTTTTAAGCAGTATGACTTACATTACCACCTTTATTATATACCTAACTAGCTAATGCCCGCGACTTCGTCCGACTACTACTATATAATAATATCTTGTCAGCCCCTTGTTCAGTTACAATAAGGTATAT
>JADGIL010002549.1:0-13086 GCA_020352625.1 Cactoblastis cactorum
GGTCTTGGATGTTTATCTATATATGTATTTATTATAACATATAGTATCGTTGAGTTAGTACCCATAGTACAAGTTTCGAACTTAGTTTGGGGCTAACTCAATTTGTGTGACTTGTCCCTATATATTTATTATTATTATTTATAATACAAGTCTCGAACTTAGTTTGGGGCTAATTCAATTTGTGTTATTTATCTCTATATATTAAATATTAAATAAATAATCATAAAAATATTTTTTACGTGATCTACCAATTTTTAGTCAGTGAGCCAAACTCGAGATTTTCCCTCGTAAGTTGCACTCCACTTGCGGTCGTATGTTGCATTATGTAGATTAGTTCGTGGAGTGCGAAAGTAAATTAAAATGATAGGGGTTACAAGTGGTTTTTGCTGCTACATACAAAATTTATTAAAAACCATTTTAATTTTTTGTTTTTATTTCATTTAAGCCAGTATGTCTTGAGAGAAGCAATGTACTGTTAGGAATATTGTTGATAGCAAAATACAATGTTAGTTGCTAGTTGATACAATGTTAGTAGTATCATTTGATAAAAAAATATTTTTTTTGGCAACATTAGTAAATGTATAAGTTGACTTGATACTTCCTCTTAAACTATTGCTGTGTAAACTAAAAAAAATATTGCTAGACGTCATCTAAAAATGGCGTTCTGTGTAATACAGAGACTTCACCTGTTTGTGGGAAAGCTTAACATCACACATACATATGTATGTGTGACGTTAAGCTTTGCTTTCATATTTATTATACTAGCTTTTGCCCGCGGCTTCGCTCGCGTCTAATTCTCGGGAATAGAAATAGACAAACAGTAGCCCATGTCATTCTCCAGCTCTTCAACTATCTCCACCTAATCGGACTAACTTAAAACTAGATATTTTTTTTTACCTAATCGGACTAATCCGTTGCTCGATTTTGACGTGAAAGACGGACAAACAAACAATCTTTTACATTTATAATATTAAGTAGTATCGATATGTGTTACCAACAAATAAAATAAATCATTGAACATTATTCGTTAATACCAAGACACGACTGTATTCATCTAACTACTATACAGTAGAGGAAATCGATAGCTGCCAAAGGACCATTTCAAAAATCCCCTTACACAAAATGCAGGGTGAATGGTCCTAAGGGATCAGGATTCATTGTGCTATTGATCGGCATCAGAAGTCCTAGGGGAACACGATTGAAATTGCCAGCCGATAACATCTACTTTCATTTAGTCTGTCCATCACCAAATGCTTTTATATGTATGTGAATTTGAAAGGGAAAAACTTTATTTTATATATTTTGTGTTTACAAAGCTGTTATTAATAAGAAAGATTTTTTTCTTCAAAGAAATGCATAATATTTATATGCATAACTTTATGGTTTTTAAATAGATATTTATATATAAACTAGCTGACCGGGCCCACTTCTTTGGGCGTTTATAGCTATTTTGGTTTCAGTTCTGTTACTCTGTATATGGGATACTATAAATTTCCATGATTTTATTACATACAGGTAAAATATCCAAGACTCTAGCCAATCAGAAAATACCATTTTCCATTATGACCTCACTGGGATTCGACCCCGGGATCTCCTGGTACATTAGCAAGGACTTTACCACTGCTACCAGTTTGACAAAACTTCATTTTGTTCAAAGAAACCTAAGACATCGCTGATTCTCAAGGATCGAAGTCAAACAAAAAAACCTCTATTAGAAATAATATCCAATAACCTTTGAATCCGTACATTCCTAAGAATCTTAACAAAACATTCCGAGTTCATTGAATTCAAAACGTTAGGTTAAAATTATATTACTTAGACCAAATGGTCTGAAGCTATTTTAGACAATGCATGTCTTTTTGTAGTTCATACTTAGCGAGAAAGAGACCGCAATAAAAATAGAGACAAAAAATACGTCATTATTCACGCAAAAACAATCTTTCAGACCTGTACTAGATGTTACCTACCTGCTACATAATAGGGCAACTATTACGCAATTTGTCTGGGAGACCTAATAAGCTGAATTAAACCTTACTACCTACAAATTTAGGTAGTTATCCACGTGGCAGATTACCGAATTCTTACCAGCGAGTGTAGGACATATTTTTCTTGTCCGTACTCAATCTTGCAGAACCCTAATCTAGTTATTATGGCCACGAAGTCAGCAATAATAAATGATACGATATCTTGTCGCAGGGTTGTAGGGATGCTGCTTCGTTTGTTCCATTTGAGTTAAGCTGATGATGTATGTACACAAATTGAATTCCTTTTTCAGGGTTCTGTACTCAAAGAGTACATACATACATATCGACGTTAGAATGCAATCTTGTATCTCGAAAAATGCGTTTTTTTTGCCTTCTTGGATATATAAAAAAAATACTGCATGGAACAGTCTCAATTTTTTATGTTTTTTTTATTTATTTAACGACGTTGAATTTTCGTCAAGAAAAATCCAAAAGTATACGTGAAGTTTTTTTTTTTTTCTTAATACAAGAAGTTAATGGGGAAGAAACGCATTTTTCGAGATACGACAAGATTGCTTTCTAGCGTCGATATGATCACGCCTTTGTCCCATATAAGTAGGCAGAGACTACATTTCCACTTAAGTACTACGGTCCTGACATACTTTTCCACATTCATCAATTTTTTCATTCACGCTCGTCGGTTAAGGTCACTTCTGACCTGCTATTTTCTAAGAACGTCTTTTATTTGGTCAAAGATAAGTACCTCTAGGCCTTTCTCTTCAAAGAATTACTATACATAAATAAAACTGTAGCCGAGTTGTCTGTTCAAAGTTGATATTAAGGACAAAAAAAGTTGGGGTCTATTTAGGACTGAAAGAAGGCAAAACTATTATTTTTAGAAATTTTGTCTGCCTGTATATTTGAACCTCCATCACACAAAAACTACTAAATGGATTTTCATGCGGTATTAAGTAATAGTTGGATTGGAGGTCTAACTTCTTTTTTTTTGTCATTCAACTATAGGACACTTGCGTAGCCGCGAGAAAAGGCTTCTATGGATATACACTTTTTTTTAAGTCAAGAGGGAGGCAATCGAGCAGGCGGGTCACGAGATGTTAAGTGATCACCGCCGCCCATAGACAACTGCAACACCCGCGGGGTCACAGAAGTGTTGCCGGCCTATAAAAAAACCTCCGCCCTCCCCAAATGGAAGTTGGNNCCCAGACGAGCCGGCCCTTTCGTGCTACAGGCTAAAAAGAAGCCTGTAGCTGGCTCCACACCACTAAAAGTAGTGGCTCCATACTACTACAAATATATATACATTGATATTCTAGGTATATGTATATGAGTAGATGGACTAACAACCTGTCACTGAATCTTCACTCCACCAGTAGGCTCCTATTCATCTAAACGTGGCAAACGTACCTACTTATGAATGTCAAATGGTAGGATTAAATTTAAAAATAAAAAAAATATTATATATTTTTTCATCCAAATTGATTAAAGCCGTTCAAAAGTTCTAGTTAAGGGGGCACCCTACACCGTTTTTTCATTTAAATTTAGCAAGTAATGGTTAAGGCGTTATGGGCGTTTTTTGCATGATGCACAAGATAAATTATATATGCAAGTAAGTAGCCCTCGGTAGAATTAATGTGACAACATTTGAAAGTTATTTCAGCGTCTATTCATTTTAACAAAACCTATCTTTAACTTATTTACATTTTATCAATAAAATTGAATGACTTCATCGTTTATGCGATCCACAATAATCTATACAAATATTATAGAGGTATATTTTTTTACTTTGATTGTTTGTTTTCTAGGGCTAATCTTCGGAAATAATGAAGCAATCATGAAAATTCTTCCACAATCTGAAAGCTACACTATTCAGGAGAGCTATAGGCTATATTTTAACGCCCAACGAAGTGGGCACTGGTCTATATGAGTTGTGAAGCGGGTTTTGTCGAATCGTGTACATCTATATACCTACATATTTACTATAGGTAGTTACTAGCATTTTTCTGCGGCTTCACTCATGTAAAATAAAAAAATTCATACAAACGTAGTTACACCACTTAACAATATATATGCGTCTTTTTTAACAATAATGTTGGCCTAAGTTACACCAGGAGGTTTAATCTATATCTTGTTCTTAATCAATATTAATATTGTTGTCTTTAATCAATATTAGTAGGTTAGGTAGGTACCTACCTACTTTGCGTATTTCTTTTTAATAGAATATTTTGGTAGTCTATACAAGTACCTAATAATTATTACTATGGACGAGTCGAGAAAATAGTGAACTATTATCGAGCGTAATCGTTACATAATTTAAGTAATTTACAGTAACTACCTACCTATTTCGACAATTATACTGTATGTTTATGCTAATTAAAAACCTCCAGTCAAAAATACAAATGAAGTATTAATAAGTTTTCTTATCTTTACATGCTATGAATAACACAGCTATCAAAACGTAATTAAGAATCACTTCTAAACAATTAATTAAATAAAATAGCTATATATATATAGCTGTATAACTGCTACTTCATAAACATTTTATAAGTTAGTAATTATGAAAACAAAAATAGTAAACTAAAAATGAACAAATGTTTTCACTTACCTTTTACAATCGAAGCATAGGTACAAAACGAGCCTTGTTAAGTCCAAAAACCAAGGTTCACGGACCACTTTCGATGGTACACATAATTTTATGAGTAATACCTACATCGAAACCAGCCAACGACAAAAACAGATTTTCTTGTTCTCAGATGAATCACCAAGAATGCACTTTGTTACACTTCGATATATGCACAGAACAACTTGGTAAACACACTGTAACAACACAATTTCGATCACTGAACTAGTTTGGATACGATTTTATACCATTTTTCGACAGGAATCGACACACCACAAAGTTTTCGAAATAAAAACCACGCGACGCAGCAACACTCCGTAAAACCCAGTGAATGACTGACCAACCAAGCGACGGCAAGCCGAACAAGTATAACCTCAACAAATTGAAAGGGCAAAACTCCACGAGTGCTCGAAACAAACTGTTGCGCTCCTTAACTTGGTAAGGTAACCGCGGCTTTTAAAGTATAAACAGTAGAAAACTTTGTATACAGTTTACTCAACGTTACCATACACATTACTGTTACGTACGATTGTTTTGGGTACAGGAATAAAATTATTATGGGTCTGTTCGTGTTTAAATATTAGTTATTTAACTTCAATAAACGTGTTTGTTTTCATTTAAGTCACGATTCGCTGCAGTCGCCGTGTTAACGGGCGATGACTTACATAGTGAATGAAGTCAGCTGCCAATGCCAACCACTTTTTGCACAGAAAATGCTGACAACTTCACATGGTTAAAATTAGGGAGGGGTATTACCTGTCCTGTGACTCGACCGGTCGGTGATAACAATACGTTTAAAAAAAAATTACGGTTACATTACTGAATTGTAACATTCTTTTGTATGTATGCACAGATTACCCCCAAGCTTTAAGATATTTTAGGATTAAAAATGAAAATCTTTTAAAAGCATTTATATAATAAACATATAATATTTTTACTATATTGTAAGTATGGATATAATTACTGCGGATTTAAGTCACACCTGTTTTGAAAACGTTCGTTTATATAATTCAGTTTATACATTTATTCTATTAAACAAAGATAAGTAAATAATCATTACATTTTTATACGACGCATTAAAAAATTACAAAAAAATGTCAATCATAAAAATTCTGCTTTGGCTTTGATTTAAGTGACTCATTACACAGGTACACTTTTAAAAAATGTAAATAAAAGAGGTCGTTCTAAAATTTAATTCTAGTAAATGTTTAACAATATATAGAACTGCTAATCGTCGATCTGCCTTATCTGTCCTTATTCTTAGAATGTCATGTTTAGTATGCCACAAAGACAAATGCAATGACTTTATTATCATGTTGCGATAATGGTCTTATCAGTTTAAGAATTGCAAATAGTGCATACCTGCAGCAAAAATATTTTGTTCTTTTTTGTTTGATCTTTTTTTTTCTCTAATGTATTTATTAATCATAAATGATAAAGTCCGTGTGAAAGAATACTTATGTGAATCTCATCGGCAACGCTCCTGTGACCCCGCGGGTGTTGCAGGTGTCTATGGGCAGCGATGATTACTTAACTTCACTTCACCCGCCTGCTAGTTTGCCTCCCTCTGTCATAAAAACAAAAAAAATATTACATTGTGCAAGTGCATATTTTTTCTGATAGAATAAAAATTAACGAGCTTATATAACTTATAAATATTTTGAAAGGTGCTATTTATAGCACCTTTCTTTTGTAATTTGGATCAGTAATGAACTTTGATAAGTATACATGTTATAACAAGAGAGGAAACAAATGACAGACAAACGATTAATTGATTATATAATAGAATACTCATTCAATAATCATAATATCTCTCAGCTAGTTTTCAACACAAGGAATCTCCATTTGTCAGAGCCTGCCATGCCCTCATCACTCGATAAGAGACAAGATACGCTCACAATATCGAGTGATGATGGCGAAACTTCTCGATTATTACTCGAATGTACAACGTAATTGGAATTAAATTAAATTTTGTATTGTCATTTTTTATTGGCCTATTTTTTAGTATTCTGAGAGCCTCTACCATTTTGAAATAAAAATCAATGCAAATATGTCATTAAAACTGAAGAAGACGCAATTTTGGCATATAAAACGTTTGGTATGAAATATACCAATAGCAGTCCTGGCAGTCGTTAAGGCGGGACAAATATACAGAAACATACATTTTTATTACAATATATTCTTTGTTTGTCAAAACGGAGCAACGGATTAGTGTGAGTTTTAATGTGGAGATAGTTGAAGGGCTGGAGGGTGACATAGGCTGCTTTTTTATCTTTCTATCCACCCTAAATTTGACGTGAGAGAAGCCGCGGGCAAAAGGTAGTCTGTATATATACATATCTAACTTCCGCATAACTGTTAGTTACTACGGAAGTTTTATAATCGTGATTAACCTGAGGTATTTTACTTTTATTTCAAATATTTAACTGACAACCACTTAAAAACAAAGTTATAAAATTGGGCATGAAAATTAAATTATATTCGCGTGTATTAAATTAATGTGTACATTCGGTGAGTTTTTCAAGCTTTTAGTTTGTTAAATGTGTAAAACTTTAATGAAAAAATAAGTAAATTTTACATTACCTCTTTAAAGTTATATTTTTTATGAAAAAGGGTGGCAAATATTAAAAATGAATTTTATAAAATTAATGTCGTATTTGTTGTACGAAATATGATACAATAATATGCATAACTTAAAACTAGTAATTCCCGAATTTCCTACGCGGTAATACTCTGAGGTCAATCTCGTACATATCCCATGAATGACTATTATTGATTGCAGTCGTTCAAGCTTTTATCGAAATTAACTAAGTCACATCACTAATACTATATTCATAACAAAAAATTTGACAATCAAATATTACAACAACACACTTAACGCCATCTGTTATCGATTATATCAATTAAAAATACCTCTAACTTTTTCCAAAGAGGAAGCACACCCCAGTGGATACACCTTAAATCAAAACACGCACCAATTCATTTGTAAAATGGCGGGAAGGTGTGAAGACCCACGGCTTAGTACCGGTGAGTAATTAGGGTAGGCAAGGGACGGTGACGTGTGGGCAAACCTTTCAGGCCATTACAACTTTGCCTTAGTAATTAAACGAAATGCGACCATCTACAACCGCCGACGACCTATTGGATGGACGAGATTGCTTTTCTGAACCTTTATTCTAGACTCTTGTGGTAAACTTGTGTAAAAGTAGGTCCTATTCTCGTATAGGTCTTCGTGTCCTAGACAGACTTCATTATTATCCAAACATACCAACTCCTAGGTTCATCCCCAGCGGTGACGCGTCAAAGCCCGGAGTTTGCTACCTAAACTAGGTTATTTGGTGAGGTTACTGATTTTTATACAGAGCGACTATACACATACAAACTCGTACGATGTAGAATATAAAATATATTAATTAACAGCTCGCCAGCCCTTATTAAGCTGCGCTTGGAAGTAATTTAATAATTCATACTTTAAAAGATATATGTAATCATAACTTTACATAGTAATAAAATGTACCTTTAGTAACAAGTTCTTGTGTTGACCATTTCGAATTTTTTAAATAAACTGCACTGTCATCAAATTTGGAATCGTATATTCCAGATTTTACCCAAATTACTAACACAAAAACACAGCCACAAAAATAAAGGCTTATAAAAAATATGACACATCTAGTCTGTAGAAGGCAATGGCGCAGGTGACATCCCTAGAATGGGACGAACGTTGGACGAAATTATACAGATTCTGTGAAGAATTGAAAAATGTTTCGCTTCACGTAAAATTAACAAAGGCAAAGTTGAGGAATATTAATGCTGGCTGCCGGGTTAAAATACAATTTGGTCGGATATTACTTGCAAGATTTTTGGTATTTTAATCTTTTTCACTGCAGATATAAGGACAGTCAGGAAAATGAAATATTGATAAGTGAGAATCGACCAATATTTCGATTATAATCCAAACAATAAATAATCAAATTTAATTTGAAGTGATTTGTTACAGTTTTAAATATCTAGTTTCTTTATCTACTTAAATTTATGTAGTTTTATCAGTACATACCATAATAATAGACACACGTTCTCGTATATGATAATTATGCAAATACCGAACTAAAATACAAGTACTTTTTATTTTAATGAAGCCGTCCTCTAGACACGTCAACTGAATTAAAATTACTTCATATGGATGTATTAATTCACAACCAGAATAACCAATTTTCATTATAGTTATTAATTTAATCTAAAAATGATATATTTATATATAAGCTTACAAAAAGGAAGGAATATAAAACGTAAAAATGTCACAGCGCCTGATATATTTTTTTAGCAATCTTGCTAGCCAGGTGGAATTGTTTTCTTATTATTACTATGAGTAGGCGTTCGTTTTAAGCCTGCTTTTAAGAGTGTTTTCGTTCACAAATTAAATAAGAACTAGCTCTAAATATAGGTATGTATTATTAATGTGTAAAATAAAAGTATACAGGTAGTTTTTCATTTATTCAATATGTATTGTGATATTAAATTCGTAACCTTGCTTAATATAATATGTTACTGCTATTAATTTAAATATTAATTAAAGATTATAGAACCACCTTGTTTATTTTATTTCGTGGAATTAATTTATTTTTATTTAAAGTAAATATGTGGGTAGGGTTTTAATTGCACGAGTACGGTGTTCTGCGAAGCACTTAGTTCAATCATTTTATCACAGATGGTGCTCTAACTATTTCCACGAAAAACTGTAGTTAGGTAATCGCAATTAGTATAATATATAGAAGAATACCGCGAACTGTTCGGTTGAATAATTCTAGAAATTATTAATGTAATTTTTATATTTACTTATGATACATAGTACCTAGTGAAAAACCCAAAATCTTCAGTAAAGCGTACCACAAAAATAAACCCTTTATTCCATCTAGTACTATCAGTAGTTTGATAGTCGAACTGTTTGAATGGTTGTAGCATATTAAAAGATCGCTTCGCTTGCTTGATTATTAAATATTGGCAAACCCTCCTAGTGTCACCTGCGCTATTCCTCTTCCCGCGGGAATTTCGTGATAAAAGGTGAATTATGCCACTCCTGAATCCATTTTCAATAATTTTGTATCCATACTAAAAAATGTAAACCACAAATCCAGATTGTAGTTTGATTTGAAATTTTGTAATTAACTTGGTTGCTTTGCAAACAATGATAATTTTGATCAAAATTAATTGTGTACCACGGCTGCAATTCCGCGGTTATTTCGATAGATAACCTATGCTTTTAATTAGTAGTAGATATAATTTTATGACCTATACATATCATAAAATTGTAACTGAGCTATGTCTGTACATCAGATATATTTAAGAAAGAAGCATTTAGGGGACCTTTATAGGGCCTATAAAAGTCGAAATTATTGCTTTTAGAATTTTTGTCTATCTATATGTTTGTACTTCACACAAAAAATACTGGACGAAATTTGATGCGGTTTCACAGTTGTATCGTAGAAGGTCTAAATTAAAATATAGCATAGGTTTCAATATGATATGCCGCTTAGAACCAGAGATACTGACAATAGTAGTTACGTGGACGATGTCGCAGGCATAAGCTATTTAGAGGATAAAATTGTACGAATCGGACAGATACTTTCCGAGAATTGAGCGTTTTAAACAAACAAAATCTTCAGTGCTATTGCATCATTAGGTACTTCTTTAATTAATCAAGCGGCCATCTTGAAAGTCCGTGGCTGATGACTACGTCCAGCAGTTGACTTTTTACGGCTGAAATAATGACGATTAAAAAATAAAAAAAAATCAGGTATTTTTAATAATTTTTTAATGGCCTTTTATAATTAGCTTACAATAAAAATAAATTTGACTATTATAACAATAAAGATATTTATCTAAGATCTATTTTATGTATGTTTCACGATAATTATAGGTATCACAGACAGCTAAAAATAATTTTTTTACATATATACATGCATAACATTTTTCTGATCTATAGCTAAAGTATTCACGCTGGTCTAGGAGCGAGAGAAAAACATAGAATGCACCAGCTGCTACTCTTCTTGTACAGATTGTAAAGGTCAATCAAAGGAAAGGGCTTGAAACGGTAATTCTCATAGGCACTCGCTATTTCCCAATCTCCATTCCACCAAAGCCCACCATTTTGCTAAGCGTGGCCTTCGAGTCTTGCGACTCTTGGACTCTGTCTACCCTGTAAGGTGATAAGTACTATATCTGTATAGCTAAAGTAATATTTTGTAATAATAAGTTAGTAGTATTTTCTTATATATTGGCTTATTTACGAGCTTATCTTGCTAAAAATAGTCGATAACCTTACAACCCTTATAGATAGATAGACAGATAAAGCATTTATTTATATCCAATAATATATATTAAGCTAACAGTTAATTTTTTGGTAGTCTGTAACTTGATTACGTTATAGATTATATCATTGAAAGTTACGCGAGATGGTGGCTGTTCCTAGTACTCGCCCTGAAGATGGCCTTCTGAATAGATCGAAACGGTCGTCGGCGTTACCGACTAAAATTAACGTGAGTTAGCCGTGGAAACACTAGTTACGTTATAGATGTTTATTATTGTAAACGTGAAGAAGTCTTTTAGGTCTAATTTCCGAATAAATATTTAAATTAAAATTTGTTTTTAAAATCAGCCGCACAGTTCCTGAATTGCCGCGTCCAACCAAACAAAGACTTTAGCTTTACAATATTTATTATTCATTGAAATGAAACAAATTTAACGGATTTTATCGCGGTTTAATCACTACACACAATGAATTTTATACTGTTTTAAGTTCTCTATGTGTAACTTAAGAAATAATTAATATTTATTATAATAGAAAAATACAACTTAACCCTAATGACATATAAATCACGATATCGTAATTAGTTTGTGGTCACAATAATATATAAATAAATTAGCTAATTATTTCAGTAGTTCCGGAGTCAATTTATTATTACAACTTGATGTTTATCATGTAATTATATACATGTAATTGATGTAATTAGACGCATATCACAGTTATTTCTCATATCATTGTGGTTCTGAATTACCTATAGGTAAAATTAGTATGCAATCAACATTTTTTTTTAATGTCAGAGGGGGCAAACGAGCAGGCGGGTCACGTGATGTTAAGTGACCACCGCCGCCCGTAGACAACTGCAACACCCGCGGGGTCACAGAAGCGTTGTCGGCATATAAAAAACCCCCGCCCTCCTCAATTGGGGAGGGCGGGGAAGTTGTGTCTCCGATTCTCCCACTCACCGGACGGAGCATGGCGGCTCATTCAGGCGTCGGTCTTCTGTGGAAGTGTGGTACTTCCCCGGACGAGCCGGCCCATCATTCATTCAGGTTCATACCACTTTAACATTGAAACAATTTACTGAAGAGCATATTTACTTGCTCTATGTAATGTATCACGTCTTTATCTCTTACGGGGTTGACAGAGTCGCGAGACTAGAAGATACGCTTAGTATAATGATGGGCTTATTTACGGAATGGAGATTCAGATATAGTGACAGGTTGCTATAGAATATTTTTTTTTAAGAAAAAAGAAGTTTAACGAGCAAGAGGATCACGTGATGTTAAGTGATCACAGCCGCCCATAGACACCTGCAACACCCGTCACAGAAGCGTTGCCGGCCTTCTCAAGCTGCGAGCCGAACAATTTTTATACTTTCTTAACGAGCCTTGTAGACAGAGCTCAAGTTGAAACTCGAGCATTAAACAGACAGCTCAAGAGAACTGTCTGCTCAAGAGAAACAGCGACTCAAGAGAGAGAGGCAGACAGAGTAAGAGAACTCAAGTTCTACTACCAAGTAAGGTAAGATAATTGCTAAACCATACATGTGTCAATTTATAGGTTTGAGTTAGAATCGTGGCATCATCGGAATTTAAACTCTCATATCATTGATATGAGATTCAATTGTGTTTGTCAATTTTATGATCTATCGTGTCCGTGGTGTCTACGCCAAAGGAATACGAACGTTCGCGCAACACAATAAGGCACAATTTCGTGCGATTTTTAATCTAGAATGAGTCTTCGTACAGTTTGAGTTTAAATAACCGATTTTAATTCAGTCCACGCTCCCCAACATGTATCCAAGATGTACCAACATTTACAAAAGCTGGCTTTGGGCCAGAAAATATGAACTTCTAATATTAAAGACTTGTCGTCATTTTGTAGGACCAACGAGTTGATCGTGAGAGAAATGGCGTTCTGAATATTAAAATTTCACACTTAAAGTTAGTTTTATAGATACGATAAGCCGTCTACTATCATTTATAATCACAACCAAAGTTCTTTGTGAGCTCAATATGTTACAATTATTAAATATCAAAACTTAAATTGTGAAATATGCAATGCACACATTCATTTTTAACGTAATTTAAATTTTCTAACTTTTATGTAATAACGAGGCGATTTTTTAACTTAATTAATGAAACTTATAAGTATCTAATTCAGTGGTTCTTAACCTTTTAGTC
>JADGIL010002551.1:0-18782 GCA_020352625.1 Cactoblastis cactorum
TTATATGTGATTTATTATAATAAATGCAAATTTTTTATTTTTATGAATAATATTACACAGAGCTAATCGATCGATCGATAGGCCTTATGATCCGACCGGAGTACTTCTTACGGTAGTACGGCGCATAGAATTAATTGTTTTGACCAATTATCCAACTGACTGTTCACAAAGTGTATTATTTTGGTTTAAGTACTATAAAGTTATATTGTGTATTTTTATCTTAACAAAGGATTATTTATTTATTAGCCTTATAACAGCGCGACGACGTCCGCGCGTAACAAGTATTACGAATCGCGTATTGTCAATACCTCAGGTTCTAAGCAGCGTATCAAGCTAAAATATTTTAAGTTAGACCTCCTATAAGTAGCACAACTGTAAAAATCGCATCAAATTCCATACAGTAGTTGTTGCGTGATGCGAGCACAAACATACAGACCGATTCTAAAAAATAATCGTTTTGACTTCTATAAGTTCCAACTCACTAATTTGGTTGTGTATTATTTGTATAAAGATTATGAATGTATGTATGAATATAACAATTACTATCTTTTGCTCGCGGCTTTGCTTGCGTATATTAACTTTCATATAAAAGTGTTTCACCCCATA
This sequence comes from Cactoblastis cactorum, assembly GCA_020352625.1. Taxonomy (NCBI): domain Eukaryota; kingdom Metazoa; phylum Arthropoda; class Insecta; order Lepidoptera; family Pyralidae; genus Cactoblastis; species Cactoblastis cactorum. The sequence goes on from JADGIL010002551.1 coordinate 607, forward strand.
TCACCCCGTTCAGGATGGAATTTCCAAAAATCCTCTCTTAGTGCTCCCCTACATTCTCCAAGGAACATACATGCCAAATTTCAGCTAATTGCGTTCAGTAGTTTCGGCTGTGCGTTGTCTGTCAGTCAGTCACTCAGTAACGGAATAATTTTATATATACATTATAGATATAGACTTCATTTTTGTATCTACATACATACATATGATCACGCCTTTTTTCATATCTCAATTTTTTGTACATATTTTAATAATCAGCTTTTGCCTACCAACAAGCAAATGTGACCTGCATAAATTAAAAAAATATACATACCCGGGTGAGGATCATAAAACACATTCCACAGGGTAGTCCTTCGTCCCGCAAACGCGCAAAATGTGTTATGTATTTAGAACACAAAATATGTCACTAATTTCAACACTTTGACTGTATAACATGACAGTTTATACCACGGCATGACAAATTAAAACTACATAAAATAATTATTTCTTAAGTTTACGCGAATATTAGACATTGAAATGAAACAAATTAAAAAAAAAACAAAGGTAGCTTGTAATAACCCACACTTGTGAAGATGGATGCTGAAAAGTATCCGAAACGTCGGAGCTCAATAAATAGTTGCACATAGAGAACTTAAAACAGTATAAAATTCCTTTATGTGTAGTGATTGACCGCGATAAAATCCGTTAAATTTGTTTCATTTCAACTACATAACATATTTGACCAGCCGTGGGATACAATTTTTTTTTTCAATGGAGTAACAAGAAGTCAAAATTTTACAAGCAGTTTGAAAGAAAAACTAAAAGACTATTTAAGTATTTATTTTATTTATAAAAAAAATGTAAGTACTAACAGTTCTTGGTTAAAATCTTAGGTGATATAATTTTCAAAACAAAAACTTGATGCTTTTCTTCTATTGCTATTAAAATTCGACTCTGTCGCTGAGTTCCTTTTTAGCTACTTAAAAAATATGGCGGTCCTCAGTTTAGCCTATCATTATAGTAAATATCGATATTGATATCCCTAACTATTGATATTTGGTGCTTTTCAGTGCGTCCGTTTATTGAAGGAGGTTCCCTTTTAATTATGGCTTCTACTTTTTTAGATATTGCTGTTCAATCCCAAGACATTGAGCGACACCTAATCCACTGGACAAATCAAGTAATATAATGCTAGTCTCAATGTCAGCTAGTCAGAAACATTAAAATCCGAGCTTTGGTTGAGTTTAATTCGATATCTACTGACATGTCTGAGTCACACGATATCCAATGCAGGACGGTACCAATATAGCTTCAAAGGGAACTTGAGACCGCATTCAAACTACACGAGACAACGATATTAACAGACTATGATATGACGTATAAGAAAACTGTTACGAAATTGTATAAGTTTTCTCTTATTTCTAAGCCTTTTGTTTTAAATATTTATTTTTAAAAAGGTTTAAAATCAATACCTGTACAGTTAAATCTTTTCAATTACGCAATGGATTGAGAAGATGTTTGTGCTTTCATGAAACATACATACATACATTTTGTACAGTCAAAGTGTAAAAAGGAAATGTTTTCAACGTAACAACAATGCAGAGTATCACGCGAATTCGTAAAGTTGTTCTGGAGCTGTAAAACTTGGGAGATTTGTTTATCCAACTGATTTTAAGAGCCCTCTTTTGAGTGTAAGTGGATCAAACAGAAACTGGGAAACCCTTATATTATCTGGGCGATTACTTGGATCAGCCACCGGCTTTGATACATCATACACTTCTATATTTTTTGAGAGACTCTTTAAAATAAGGTATATTTTTTGTATTTTGACGAGTTTATTTATTCTGACAAGTTTTTTGAACCGATTGTCAATTTTATGCCATGAAAAATACATAACATCTGTGCTGGTATGCCAGCTGCTTTTCTTACTACGCAGATTGTAAAAATCACTCTAGGGAAAGATCTTAAAATCGAGGATTCTTCTCATAGGCGATGAGCTATAAACCTGTCACTACGTCTGAATTCACCAAATATGAACCCACCATTCCGCTAAGCGTAGCCTAAAATTTCACACCATTCAGCTACTGTATACCCCGTAAGTGATAAATACGAGATACTGTAACTGTAATAAAAAATAAATTTGGCCCGACATTTGCTAAATTGAAACTAAAACTTATAATTCAAGTAGCAAAGTTGTGTTTCTTTAATCGGACAATTTTGGTACGAAAGACATGATAATAACTACCTTTATACCACAGCTTTAAGTAGCACAGTGGCCCAAATGTGCAGTTACCCGCGTTATGACAAGGGAAAATGCGTAATATCAAATTGTCACACACCAACAAAGGACAGAGATCTACGCAATTAAATCTGAACCCGGCAGGGTTATACGGCTTCGTGTGTTGCTAATTTTTATTGCTTCATTATACGGGACCATACAGATAGAATGTTGGACATGAATACGTCGTTAAGCTAAAGAAAACCGGAGGCAGCCCAAAAAACCTGATGATCAGAGGATACAGTTAGGCGTTGTGATTTCGAATCCTCTACATCCAAATTTATATCGCTGGATAAGTAAAGAATCAAATAGCTAATTAATTACGATAATATGATATCGGAACCTACAAGAAAAGAGCGTACAAATCCCTTAAAGGCCGGCAACGCTTCTGTGATCCCCTGATGTCTATAGGCAGCGGTGATCACTTAACATCACGTGACCCACACGCTCGATTGTCTGCCTCTTTAATAAAAAAAGCGTGACGATTCGCGCGTAGTGGAGGATAACTGGTTACAAATCGTTTTACATAAAACATACGGCCCTGATACAGCCACACTATATTTTTTGGGTTCCGTGCCCAAAGGGTAAAACGGAAACCCTATTAATAAAATTTCTCCGTCTGTCACCAGACTATCTCATGAACCGCGAAAGTAAGACGTTGACACTGTTACAGATTATTTATTTATGTTGCGACTTTAACAACAAATACCTAAAACCAAAATAAAATTCTTATGTTAGGGGGCTCCCACACCGTGAATTTTTCGCTTGTTTTTGCTCAATATTGATAACGGCAACAAGTTACTAAGTACTTGAACTATTTTCCAAAATATGAGCGATCACCGGTACGTTTTCAGTAAATTTTCACATCAAAATACGTAAAAAAAATCTCAATGTACCTACATATACCTTCAACATTACTCACTCCTAAAAACTCTATAAAAGTAAGATACAAAGAATTGAATCAACATTAGAATGCAGTATTGATAAGGAACCTTACGTTGATGATAGATGAGATTGTGAAAGATGAATTGTCAGAAGAAGGGGTGAACGAGAAAACGATAGCTGTTACAGAATAGACTTATATACATATATCAAGTAGACCAAGCAAACACACCTCGCCTGTCCAATAAAAAATATAACTTAAATGCTTCATTCATTTTGCGTCACTTATTTAGCATATCTCGGTTGCAGACGTTAAACTAAAATAAAAAGTGCCTTATTGTGCTATATTATGCTGTGAAAAATAATAAAAGAAGGGCCGAGCGGACGATGAGTTCATTTCATTAAATTGCTCATGTGACCTCACAGAAGATAGAAAAGTCTCAGCGGCGCACTCTGTTTCGACGACGATGATACATAAAAACACGATCGACTTAGTATAAGTCTGTGTGTTATAGATTGAGCGGCGAAAGCTGTCGATTTATTTTACATAGACGTTCGTGAAATTCTATTCATATTTATCTTTTCGGAATAAGTTTATCAGATGTTGACTTTGCATTTGCTTTGTTGAGAATAGATATTTATAAACCGTCTCAGGTTTATAAATATCTATGCTACATGTTATAAACACAAAACGGAATAATAATAGATTTTTATTATGACTACTATTTCAAAAGTCACTTTTTGTGTTATAACTTTATATAATTGCATTGACATTTAAATTAAAGGTATGTATATTCCAAATTTCAGCTTTAATCGGAATAGGGTAGTGTAGTGATTAGTGGCTCAAATCTGACTTGCAGAATTTGACCTATAATAACAAAGCAAGTTAAATAATAGATCTCTCTCTAGAGTCGATCAGAGATTTAATGCAAGTTAAACTGTTTCTAGTTCATAAACACTAATAATATTCAAGGAAAAGTGATGATGAATCTCATGATGATGGGTTTGTTTTATGCAGTAAATTTATGTTCTATTATGCCTTCATAAACTTCACGTATTTTAATATCTGTTCATGTGCCATGTATTTAAGTATGTCTGTCCTTAAACAGCCTCACTTGTAAGGTTTTTAAGTATAGGAGTTTATAAAATGCTTCAAAAAAGGTCGTCTGCCTTGAATTAGATCCCACTTTAACATTTAGGTGATGACATTTTCGCCTAAGGTCAAAGTAGCTTACACAATTTCCAAACAAAATGTACAAATAACTGCAAAATTGGACTTGCAAATGCACACGTGGGTGTGTTATGGCTTCATCATATTGCCACATGTGACCCCAGTTTCCATTTAGTCGACAGTGAATATAGAATTAACCGTTTTATTAAATATCTTGCTCCAATCCGCTGGGGCATCCATCACCTTGGATTTGTATTAGTTCTGATTCGAAAAGGTACCTAATAACTAGTGCGGAAATGTTGGATTGAAAAATTGCTACAGATTAATTTTATCTAAGTTCATTCATGTATCAGACTTTTAATTCCAACAATGTCACGAAATATTTTAAAGGAAATAAAATACTGATATATCCCACAGCTCTTAGAAAAATGTTATTTGCGATCTACAAATTCAAATTCTAGTAAAATATCGAAGCATGCAATAACCTTCCACACGATATTGACCTTCAGAGAGGCTGTGATGTCACCGTTCTCGATGATAAACGAGTGTGAGGCGACGCTGCGAAAAGTTGAGGTCGTGAGGCAATTTCTGAACGAAATCTCGAGATGGGATTTTAAACATATTTTTCTCTAAACCATTTTTCTGTCGAAAGGTCTTTCCAATTTCCCTAACTAGATATTTTTTCTGAGGATATTCTATATTTGGGACTCGGGATATACATATTAATATGTTAATAGCAAGGTAGGAGGTAGCTTATTAAAGAAAAAAGATTTTGACAATAAAACCTTACGCTTGAATAGAAGTCTCACAAAAATATCATTTCTAAATCATATACAACAAATCAACTTATAGGTCTTTCCGAGAGAAGCAATGGAGGAACGGCAGTTATTAATCCATTGTTTACATTGTATTATCTGCATTTTTAAATTAAGTTGAAATAGTTTCATAACATAATCGGTGTTATTTTAAAGTCTCTAAACTGTTAGTGTTCTCTGTTCAGGATATCCGGAAATCATTATCAATATGCGCAACCTTCATCAAGACCAGATAAAAAATTTTCTTTCATACACAATGATTATTTCAGCAAGTATCCAGAATGACCTTTCACTAATCAAGTTTGTCCCTCGAGTACGTGACCTTAAACGAAGCGCAAAGTCGACCTACTCGCAGTCAGATGATTTATGACCAATCCTTAGGGATATAGTGTAGTACAGCGAAAATAGATTTAGTACAAGTAGACCACACAATTTTATGTACGTCACATGACTATCACTGTAAAAAATAGACGAAAGAATCCATTCATCGCTGCTTTTTTTCATGATGACATTATCTACAAAAAATTATTGCGTTTGTTGCAAGGAATTAATATGACTGTCAAATATTTATTTCAATATAAATATTTATTTTTAATATCAATATTTAATCCAATATTCTGTGAATATTTCAAGGGTCTACTTTTAGCGTTGTTAATATAATGTAAAAATGTAAAATCACGTTTGTTGATCCAATTGAAAAAAACGTGTATGTTTTTACTTTTTTCTTGTTTTAACTTTTTATAGTAGTACAAGTATTTTCTGTAAAAACTTCAAACCCTAATAAATAATTATAAAATACTCCTCAAATGCTACAGAGCGAGTTTTTATCACTATCATTTCTGTGATGCGCTACGTAACGTTTCTAAACAGACGATGAGGTATGTGTGGTTTACTTGACATAAATCTGTGGATGGAGCATATAGTAGGGCGAATGTAGGTGGAGTACCTTCCTACACATACACATTTATTAAGCGGTATGAGTGTCAAGTCATAGTTATAAACAAAGTACGACTTTGTAAACTTAATAAATTAAATTACAAGCCATCAAAGTCCCACAGACGAGCCGCTGTAAGCATGTATGTAGAGTACATAATATGTCGTTGACTTTGTCGCTCATTCATTCGCAAGTTCTTTTAAATTTTTTGGTTGTACGAACTTTATTTTTTAAATCAAATAAAACTGAACAAATTGACGATTCGAATGTTTTGGAATGTAGTTTATTGGGATAAAAATATTTCTACCTTGAATTAATTTAAGTTTCCACATGTGTTGCCATATCTCCGTTTACTTATTTCTTTATTATTTAGCAGAATATTTTTTCAATTTCGCAATAGAATTCGTCAATGCTCAAAACGCTGTCTCAACAGCAACTTTTATTAAAGTAAGAGAAAGACAATAGCTTGAATATAATCAAAAATAAACGAACCATATGGCCATGCAGTTACTTAATATTATTTTAATTATATAACCAAAAATGACACAAACCAACAGCCAACTTAACTACTGATTTCGTAACTTACGGCGTCATAATAAACACTGCATCAAACGACCAGAAATAGACACATTATGACCATATATAATTGTTCCACATGTGAATTTTACTGCTATTATTATAATGATGATATAAAAGGCCCCGTTAAATACATACGCCTGAATAGTTGGTAGATTTTCATGTAATTATAAAAATTTAAAGGGTTAAAACAGGGAAACCTAATAGTTTATGGGCAAGCTGTTACTATAAGTATATCAGAATCTCCATTCCCCAGTAAGCTCAACATTCAGCTAAACTGGTATTCAAGAAACAAGAATCTGGGCTCTGTCTATCCTGCAAGGGGTAAATACGTGATTCTGTAATTGTTATCACACATATATTTTTGTCCGTCGGTAAAAGCACATTTGATATGGGCTTCTTCATATTAAGGAGCCATTCAATTATGTTAGCTATAATCGAACGATAATCAAACAGTGTGAATATTTCCTCTCGATGTCTTCCTTCATCAAAATCAAGTGATAGAAAAAATAGGGCCTAATGTTGAACCCTGTAGCAGGCCTTAATTAATTTTTAAATTTCTCATGTTTGACTTAAACACAAATTGGAGGTCTACTAAAACTACCCTAAATGAGTTATATATAAACCTACTAAGTCACAAAAATAATAATAAAGAAGACTTTGAACTGGCATCCTTAAATTCTTCTAGGACAGGCACTTGAACACCACGGCGTTTTTTTATACAAATTCATCGCATTGCTAGCAACTTTTTAACAACAATTTATATGTTAATCTGCATTATATATATTAATTTATATATTTCTATATGTCACACCTTTATCCTCAAATGCTCATGAGATTTGTCAAATAGTTATTACCCCAAAAGTATATTTACCCTGTTCACTCTAGAGTAAAGCTCAAATCGCACTGGCGCAAAGTTGAAGCGACGCGCCAAGGACCTTATAATCTCTATTTTTAAACCCCTACGTAATTTTTTTTTTTATTTAAATAATAACTTGTTCTATTATCAAGGGACAAATTTGTATTATGGAAATATCTTGAACGCGACGTCTTGTGTATGGAGTATGGTGGCTTCGAGCGTCGCTGCGCATTATTCGGGTGAAGTGACTTGTCAGACGTAGGCCACCACGACTTACGACGATGTTAGTTTTAAATCCCTTAAGCGTCGGCAACGCATCTGTGACCCTCCAGGTGTTGTAGGTGTCTATGGGCGGTGGTGCTCACTTAACATCACGTGACCCGCCTGCTCATTTGCCTCGCTCTCTCATAAAAAAAAGTTGAGCTGAAAGGCTCGTGCAGCGTGGTTGCGATTTCGCGCTACTTTTGCCACACCGACTGGTGAAACCATGATTGAAAACTAGTCGGTCAATCGCATACGTACTGTAAGCCGTTTACACACGTTCAACCGAGCCCGTGCGACCAAAGTCGTACGATTTCGACGCACACTGTACGAGCCCTTACTATGCGTATATGTATATCCCCTTTTATCAAAGGACGGATACAAAGGTATTCCCTAGGGACACCCATGTCACTCAGAAGCGTTGTATATAGTTAAATATTGTACAAAACATCGATTGCTATTTACAAATATGATTAAAACGGTTTAAATACAAAAGATTTTATTTAATTTGCCTAATTATGAGCCAGTTCACAGTATCGAATTAAGCTGAAATGTGGAATATACTTCCATGTTTTAATGATAATGCAATTATATAAAATTAATTATAATGTAATTTTAAAATGGCCTCAATTTAAAGCTATTTTTATTCTATATCTAGTAACTTGGATGCCTAATAGATGCCCAATAGTTTTGTATCGCAAAATTGCCAGCCATCTTGACATATTACTTCGAACAAATGCTCTGAGATAAAAACATTAGCTTTTTCTAAGTTATTTCCCAAATATACATATTTTATTTATTACTTTAGTTTTATTGAATTGTGTTCGCCATCTGTTTTTCAACGCAGCAGTATAAAAAAACAGACCAAATGCATGTCAGAGTACCCAATGACAATTTGTTGAAGTTAAATAGGAGAGTCCTAATTCAACATATATTTTATTTTGTATAGCGTGGCTTTCCATTCTCGCGACTTTTGGCTCAGTCTACCCCGTAAGAAAGACGTGATACTGTATCTGTAAATTTCAACAGCTTGTCAACAGTCAAACAGCGGAGTATTTGTAATAGAGTTCCGGTAGCACCCTTTAGGTACGGAACTCGAAACAGACTTTGTGAAACATGATATGCTTTATGTAATAGAAATAAGTATTTGTGAAAGAAACATGCCAGCCATCGAATAATATTTCTATAACAGAAATACCGATAAAACAAATATTCGCCAATACTTTCTCATATCGATATCGACACTCAATCAACATTATAAAAAAAAAAAGAATACGACGTCTACTATGATTTCGTAGTGGCTCTTATCTCTATGGCAACAAGGGTCATATAGTGAGTTGTTTTTTGACGTGTACATTGTGTAGCACGTGAAAAGGGTGTATTCAGTTCGCGAAGGACCTTCTGACGTCGGAGCCGGCGGAAGCAGTGTTGTGAACAATACGAGTAATAGGCATGCGTGGGTGAGTGGTGTAATGTTATAAGAGACAGCGATAATTTAGTTTTATACATATTATATGTACATACGATCTTTTTCCCATAAGCATAGGTAGTTTACATCTTTTCATTTACTTCGGTCCTGTCTGACATACATACTTTCTTCCCTTCCTCCAAATTCACCATTCTTTTGATGAATGCTCGTCGGTTAAGGGCACTTATGACTTGCCCATTTCGTAGAATGTGCCCTGTTCACTTGTGAACTACCTTTATTTTAATATATACAGTTTATAATTTATAATAATAACGATAAGATAATGTTGCGATATTTTTAGCAAGATCACAGCTTTTTATGACCATTCTCAAGATAAGATATGCATTGTAATGATGTATGTACATACAAAAATATATACAGGTAATGATTTAGATTGCTACAAGTAGTTTGAATTGCCAATTTGAAGATTGGTATATTCGTCCGCCTAGTTCTCAATATTTGCACCAAATTGTGAGCGTGGTGTGAGAGGTCTCCGACGAACTGTCGAGCTTTTCAAAGGACCCACAAGACGAAGGCAGAAGCGCCCTTTGTTTACTAGGAAGCGGTTACGTACTTCGTTACCTATATGATAGCGACAGAGAACACTGATGCCTACTCTGTAAAAACATAGATTTCAACAGCTTTCTAGGAGGAACATACCTGTCATCCTGCAGATTATTCAGCTGGCTGAGTTCCAACTCTCTTCGCAAGTTGGACACCTCGCAGAGAAGCATGTCCCTCTCCGCAGACACCTTCTCCAACTCGGCCCTCAATCGGACCACCTCGTTGGTGAGATCCATCGTCGCCATCATTGACGACTATCGACTACTAACACAGCACATCACTAATCACCGAGCGCGGCGGCCAATTACGCTCGCGCATTTTAAATTTCGAACTGCACAAAAAGAATTCGGGCGTAACTCTTCGGAAAACGATTTTGTTTCAGCGTTTCACTGATCCCTCGTTCATTCTACACCGTCGGCATCTGAAACAATGAAAATATATTTGTTTGAAAACGTATATTGTTCAGTCAGTTATCCGAAATATGTTGTTCATAAACTCTTGCAGTAGAAAGCGTATGAAGTCGCAACTATGAGGGTTGTGATAACGTGGGCATAAATATCTGGAATAGTCACTGTTATTGCTTATTTTGAGCAAACAAGCTAGTTTTTCATTCCGTTTCTTATTATTGTGTAAGAGAAATGTAAAGGCGTATTGTAATAAATAGAAATAGGCGACTGTAGTAACCATATCTTATTTTTCTTATTTAGTTGTTGTTTACGCAACTTAGACTAAGATTTTACGTACTAAACTTGAGTCTGTCTGACAATATATATCTCAGATAATATCGAAGTAACCAGGGAACAATTAAGTACATAAAGTTTCTGTGAAAAACTTTTTGTCACGGATATGGATACCAAAAGTTATCAACATAAAAGCCATATATTCCACGTTGGTCTGGAAGCGATAGAAAAACATAGAATGTGCCAGCGACTGCTTTTCGCGCGGAGATTGTTGAAGTCAATCAAACAAACAGACACAGGAATTCTGACAGTCCTGTCACTATTTCTGAATCTTCATCCCACCAATAAGTCCATTGGTTTGCTAAGCGTGGCCTTGTCTCGCGACTCGTGGCTGTCTACCCCGTAAGGAATAAAGACGTGATATCTGTAGTAAAATATACATGGGCGCTAAACTACTAGCTGTTGATGTAACACGCGGAAAAAGACTATGCAAAATGTGGTCCATATATCGCGAGCGTCCAGTTTCCGTGTAGAATCTCATTATCTCATACATTAATCAGTGGCCTTTGAAAAAGCCGAGGCTCTGGCAGCACCGTGCATAACATTTAAAAACGTTTTTGAGAGATTTGATAGTGTTTTTGTCATTAGTGTTATTTGAAAGGACAATATGATAATATCGCGTATAAAAATGCGTTTTTTTGTTGCCTTCTTGGATATAAAAAAAAATACTGCATCGAACAGTCTGGGTCTCAAATTTCTGTTTTTTTATTTATTTAACAACCTTGAATTTTCGTCAAGAAAAATCCAAAAGTATGCGTGAAGTATTTTTTCTTAATCCAAGTTAGTGGGGAAGAAACGCATTTATTGAGGTACGACAAGATTGCTTTCTAGCGTCGATATATTCCATAAATTCCTTAAGGGCTTTCCAGTTTAGGACTTATTAATTTCTTGGAAGACTTTATGAACTAAATTTCCAATATAAGTATACATATGTAGTGCTGTACCACTGATTGAACATTTATCATTAATACAAGTAGACTAGTAATAATTTGTCGGAGGTCAAGATTCACTTTGGGTCGCTGCGCCACAATTTTTAATTAATAATGTTAAAAAGTCTTAGTTCAAAAAGTATTATATTCGTGAGAAATAACTCCATTGTTCAATTACACAGTTTAGATAATTGTCTTCTGAATGCATTGTCTCAGTCTATTGAAAGAACTAATTGTTTGAGGGCTTAACTTTGATTTAAAAATTTAAATAACAGAAATTGGCAGATAACAAAATTCTGTTCCATAAAACGTGACCTTTGCATAATAAATTATTTGAATTCGTGTCCTGTACATACATATTTATTGCATTGATCATCACAAGTTGATGTCTGAGAACGCTTAATTGTAAAGTTGACGATGTATAACAAAATGAGAGACCGTTTAACAAATATTTTATTTAAAGGCATGCACATATTGTCGTAATGGATTAGACTTCTTTCGTATCATCAATCCAAGCATACACCTAACGCCATCTATGAATCATTCTTACAACTATTACACATTATTAAGAAGTTAACAGCACACTAGTCAGCTGATCAATACAAACTGGAATTCACATCGATAGATGTCGCTGCTAGTTCAACAATTAAACTTTTTAATTTGTGGTTTGCAAGAAAAACAATTAACATAATTCCACACATAAAGTTAATGACTCGTTGAAAACCTAGGATTGAACGAAGACTTGATGATGAACTTAACTATAGTTCCTTTTGTTAATCAGGATGTCATTGTTTCTACTGAAAATATAAATTATAGTAGATATTAGTATACAATCGATTATATTTAATTTCATAAATATAATACAGTTTCTGTAGCCTTTGGGAGACTTAAAGGTCTTTAGCTCGGGCACATAATTAAATTTAAGTCTTATTCCACCGACACAATGTTTAAAATAATGACTTTACTGCATACTATTTTCAGATTTTTTGTGACAGGCCATGATTTTTACAGAGGCTATATAATACTTAATAAATCAAACTTATTTCATACTTTATATTATTTCGTTCGCATTTCAGAAGAACGACCTTCATTTAGCGGCAATAAAATGGAATTCGCCCAGTTTCTTACAATCCATTGCTTCCTTCCCGCCAATTTTTTTAATTATGTAGGCTACAGCCAATAAAATTGCAGGAAAGGTATTGCAATGATTTTGCCAAATAAGCCTTAATTAAAATAATTCCACTTATCATTTCTCGCGTGATAAGGGGGATTAAACCATATTTTTCTCTATGCCATCAGTTTTATGAGGGGAAAAAGTAGGTACTAAGTTATTATTTGTGTTAAATAAAGGAATGCTAAGCTGTTTGGTTGGTTGACATTAAACTTAAGCATCGATGAAGTTTATCTAAGTCCTTACTAAGATGTAAGTTGCTATTTCAGGAAGGCACCTCTGATTTTTGACGACGTTGTTAGTGCAATGCTATAGAAATTACTTATGAAGGGATCCAGGTTCTATCCATTAATTGTCCGTGTCAATTAAGAGAAATTAATCATGAACAAATCATGAGACAAAGTGACGTGTTTTTCTTAAAATTACTTAGTCACTATTCTATCATCTTATGATAATTTAGCCGATTATGAATTAGGAATTTTCAAGGCAAGGGTGAACAGGCATTACTTGACTTTGCGTGCTCCACCTTAGACATCGTTGCTTCCCATCAAGTGGGATTGAAGCCAAACGCACTCAAGTCAAGATTAAAAAAAAAAATTAAACACTGAGGCCCATATAGCAACTGCCAAGCTAATGAAAAGTAACAATCGCGATTTCATTACCACTATTTGCACGGGCGAAAGTTGGCATTAATGACTATCGTACAAAAGAAAACACTAATTGAATTTTATATGTTTGCACTGCTAGTCAAACAGAACTGAGAAGTCAATTACGACTAATGAAAAGTAGTAAAAGCGTAGAATTTGTGGTATCCAATAAAACTGAGCAATCAGAGGCGTTGCATACATAATCATACATATCGAAATCACCAGTGGCTTTACATACATAAGATATTGAAATCACGATGTTTGTGAACACTCGATTGTGAATACAGTTTTATTGCCAACTTCATTTTGATAAGATATTACCAAGGGATATGTGTATATCAAAAATATTTATTTATATGACGCGCTAGGAGCGTCGGTCTAGAGCCGGTTGCCTGATTCATTTTTGATTATAATTTGCAGCAGACTGTGCGGAGATCTTAGGGTATGGCAGATTGCTTAAAACAAATATATAATTCATTTTTTCAATCCAATAAACAGCGATAGCTTAATAAATAAATACTATAAAACTCTGCATTAATCAATGATTCCCTTCATTTCTGTAAAACCTAATCCATGGTTTTTGCATAGAATTGAACTATCCTATGTATATTTCTGTTTAAGTTGTCAAATGTCGCAATGAGGTAATTAATAAATAGCAAACAATATAAAACTAGATTTGGATTCTTAACGAATTTTCATTGTTTAAGTTTTAATTTTCTTGTTCATCCTTATAGAGTAACTGCTGGTTGTTTTCGAATTATAAAAAAACAAATAAGTCAGGAAGGGTGCTCTATCACATAAAGAGCGGGATCAGTCAGGCGAAGCACTTCCACAATACTCGGAAGAACCAATATCTCGAATAAAATACACGACATATCCAATAACTCTTCGATCGTTCCCCGTTGCAATTTTGTTCCGACGAAATACTGTTAAAAGATGTATCGATGTTTCAAAGCCAGAATTCAATAGTTTACTCGTTTACGATTACTGTGATTTTTTATGTCTACTTTTTTAATTTTATTGGTGGAAGCTAAGCCTCGGGTAAAAGCTAATATATAATATTATAAAAAGAGAAAAGATTTGTATTTTACTCTATATATAGAAAAGCTAAAAAAACATTCACCAAATAATCTCAGAAGCCTTAATTGTCAGGGGTCTTATTTTGCATGGGGGTTATTTTTAAGACGTAGGATATTGTTATTGCTAATTCTCATGGGATCGGGAATTACAGGACGCGAGCGTAGAGAATGAGTATACTAATATAACGAATAAACTCAAGAACTACAATATGCCTGAATGGCGGCGGCTATCAGCCGCCATGCTCCGTCCGGTGAGTTAGAGGGCCGGAGGCCCAACTTCCCCGCCCTCCCCATTTGGGGCTTGGGAGGCTTTTTAAGGCCGGCAACTCTTCTATGAACCCGCGGGTGTTGCAGTTATCTATGGGCGGCGGTGTCACTTAACATCACGTGACCCGCCTGCTCATTTGCCTCCCTCTTACATAAAAAAAGATGAAATTTAGTACAGAAAGAAATTTAACCTTCTAGAGCAAAATATTATGAAGTCGGCAAGTTAGAAACTCTTAAGATACTTTCCTAACGAATTCTATACCAACCTCGCAATACTTTGCGTGTTTCACGAAATGGAGCGGTAATATTCAATCTATCGTTATAACTCCAGATAATATTCAAATCACGCAAGATTTACGAACAATCGTGTACGCAGAATTAATGCAAGAACACTTATATAACGTGAAATCCGACCAGTCACGTCACTGTCAGTAAATAAATATATATAAAATCGTTTAATCTCAATAATTTAAATTAATTATTATGATTTTCTTTTCATTTTATAAAATAAAATCAAACAAATTAAGCCGCAAGCTAAGATCAAAACTTGTATTGTGGGTTAATAACTCAACGCCATTGTATTTTATAATAAATACTGTCAATATGAAATAGATTGTTTGTGAACTGCCCGGGAATCGAAACTGGACTTTGCCACTACGCCACCGAGGTCTCTGTGCTAGAAACCTACAAAATATTTAATTTTGATTCATATGTAACAATGTAATTATTGCATTCGTCATATTATGTCATGTGTTCTTAAAACCTAGCTTGTGTTTAAGTATAGTTCTAGAAATGTCTATCTTTCCGCGGCCTTTTCTTTATGAAGTTACAACAATGTAATGCCCTTATTACATTTTCCACCTCCGTGGCGTAATGGTGAACATGCTCATTCTAGCAGCGGATTCGATCCCCGGTCACGTCAAGAAAGAAATTTTTTTTTTCTGATTGGCTTGGGTCTTACTTATTTAACCATTAAGTTTTTGTTATAAAATATTACTATAATTAGTTGCGATGTTGTTGTTAACAATAGTTTGTTGCGTTACTATCCCATAAGTCTCGCACTTATTCGGAGCTAACATAATCCGTGTTTTCCAAAAAAAGTCGATCAAATTTGAACAAATAGTCACCGTAAAGGTGCATCGGGACACTTTTACTTACATTCGAATTCCAAATACGATGCGTTTGCGCAGTTTCACTCGACGCGAGGTGAATACCAACCGAGAAACCGATTTATAGACCGCAATGTTCAAAGAACTTGATTGATTTATAAGGGCCTAAATTAGGAGAATAGTCCTTGAGGGAAGTAAGGAGCCTGTACGCCTGGAAAATTAATGTTATTTATTTATTACATTAATTATATACGTACCTTATATAATCGATGAACAGAATTTAATAGGTATATATATACAATACGTGTTCTCTGTTCTACCTTTGTCTTCACGATATTCAGAAAATAGTATTGGAAATCATTATGGGTAACGATTTTGTCCGTCTGAAATGCTGTTTCGTCTGTGGTCGTTCCGAAATGCTGGTAGTCTGTAGCTTGATTATGATAAAAATGTTTATTAAATACTCACGTGAAAAATTACCTGTGTAGGTCTGATTTCCGAATAAATATTTTAATTTTGAATGGCAACGGAATGCTAAATTAACTACGACAAAAATTCATTTCACCGGAATCATTCAAAATTGGAATGTCACAATTTGTATCGAGAATTTCCTGGTCGCAACGGTTTCGTTCGGATCCAGTGGCGCCATTTCGCACGATTATCTCATTCCACGTAACATTACGGTAAGCGGCTACTGTGCCGTTCACCACTTTCGCTATCATTACACCCACGTTTTATTCGTTGCTTTAGAGTGCCTTACTTAGACAGTCAATCGTTTCGGAGGTTTAGTTGTGACAGATAGATAAACAGACACAAAGTAATTATCATGCGTGGTTTCAGTTATTTTTTTTAATGATTTTCAGGGTAAGGTTGGTTAGGCATTATTTGAGTATTTCTTAGACTTTATAATTGTTATGCTTTTTTTTTTTTGATTTTGTTTTCAATCGAATTAGATTCTATTTGGCAGTATTCAAAGGTACATATGTATATATGTATGTATAAAAACGAACACTGAAACTACTACCTGACAAAACAATTTATTTTTGAAATTTTTCAAAAATAAATTGTTTCGTCGGGTAGTAGTTTCAGGATTCTTACACACACGATGAAAAATTATCCAAAATTATTCTTCTTCTGTATTGTGTTTGTCCAAATTTAATTAGAATATTTTCTCTCAAAGCAAACAGTAAAGTAATTCGATACTAGGCGATCGTCTTGTGGGAATTTTTAGGAAAAAAAATGCCTATGTTACTCCCGAATAAAATAGCATTAAGTATGATGGTAAAATAATCAGAGGCCTTAGTTTAGTAGTTTTTTAAACTCCATGACAAACATTTAAAATACCATTAAAATAAGTAAAGATAAATAAACACAAAAACAAAAACATTGAAACCAAAGAATATTATAATTTAAACACATTTCAACATGCCGAGATTCGTGACAGAACCAAATCACCAGATTGCCCAGCTATTGACGACACACACCCCACATTAATACGGTTTTGCCATTCACACCGTTAATGTAACTCCAACATGATATAGTCACGATAACATGCCAAGAAGTCGGTCAGTTGTTTGCTAAGAAATTGCGACATGGTTCCATTTCGTGCCTAATCCTCAAAAGGGCCGAAAAGGTTCGGGCAATATGGTAATACACTTTGTCTATTTTTAATGCTCTAGCCCCGTTTCCTATACTTTGATAGTGGCTTCTTTCTGCCTCCATGACAGTGTTATGATTAGAGTGTTTGTTTCCTATTTCAATACTTTATTTTTTAACAACGATGGTTTTTAACCCCCGACGCAAAAAGAGGGATGTTATAAGTTTGACGCGTCTGTCTGTCTATGTGTCTGTCTGTGGTATCATAACTCCCGAACGCATGCAGTGATTACAATTAAGATTTTTTACTTTTTAAAGGGATATTATTATTATTTTTAAGGGATAAATTACTTAAGTTCTTGTGTCGGGGGTTTTTTAAATTTTTAATTTAATTTTATTAGTTTTCGGAGACAACAGTTGCCCACCAGTGACCTATGCCTTGCGTAGTGTTCAATGGGGTTCGCTTCGTTCAATATACAAAAAAACGTCCTCATTACGATAGAGATGACAAATATTATGATTATTTCGACGAAGTTCCATTTCCAGAATCGTGAATTAAAAAATAAGTCTTAATGAACATGTCAAACTAACGAGACTAGTTGAAGTCTGCTAATTTAATATCATTTATAAGCGACTAGAGGCCGCCCGCGACTTCGTTCGCGTGGAAACCCTATGATAACCCTATGAAATTCAATAAGGAATCAATCCAGCGGGAACACCGGGTTAAAAAGTAGCCTATATGTTATTCTGGGTCTTCAGCTACCTACATACCAAAATTCATCTCAATCGGTTCAGTAGTTTTTGCGTGAAAGAGTAACAAACATCCATGCTGACATACAAACTTTCGCATTTAT